>SNQJ01S0146897.1:0-23842 GCA_010110895.2 Picea sitchensis | reverse complement strand
CTGGGCTAATTTTTACAAGTGGAAAATTAGTGATTTGGCCATTGGCAGCCCCTGAAAATCAGGGATTTAGGAAGATGCAAAAATTCCAGGGAAGGGAAAAGACCTAGGCAAGTTACAAATAAGCATATGTGAGGAGGTAGGATACTGCTAAGTATGCTAGGGAACATAGTCTATTTTCCTTTTTTCATTTGTTGTTATGAACACTGGAAGGGTGTGAGGTAAGGAGAAAAAGTGACTGAATTGTAGGACAATGTTGTAGAGGGATTCCAAGTTCACCCTTATGGACTCATGGTCAGGCTAGGGGGTGAATCGGGCAAGTAATCGTGGCTGCTTGGTTCTACGATTGGGAGGAATGTGGTTGTTCCCTTTATTTTCTCCACGAGTTCAGTTCAGATATGTTACTCTAAACTCTATCTGTGTGAATGATTTTATATTGGATATAATGTACATGTTATAGCTAAACATAAAGGAGTTCTAGCATCTATTTTGTTGATCGTATAATTCCTGAAAGTCTTTTCCTATACCTAAATATTCAGTATTTTACCCTCTGTTGGACGAATTGGTTATTGATATACTGGGATCCTTAAAGTTTGTATGAATGCAATAACCTAGACCAAGGCTATTCGAATTAAGGAATAATATAGTCCTCTTAGTTATCGAATAGTTACGCATAAATTCTAGAATCATCCATTAAGGAATCCTCTACTATGGAATTTAGAACCTGTATGTAAATAAAAGCATATGATATCCTCATCGAATTCAGTACATAGACTGTAGGGTTTAATTGTGGAATTATTTCCGAAATCAAACTTTAAACAGAATCAAAATGTAGTGTTTCAAACTTCAAACATAAATCAAATATATATAATTGAACAAACATAACCAATATGTGCATATGGATATTTCCATTCTATAACTTAATTAAAAGGAAGAGCATAATTCCTCATATAGTCTAAAGCAGTGAAGCATCTAGGAATGGGGACTTTCCAATCAAGAATTAAGAATACTAAGGCAGGCTTGATTTAGTCGTAGTATCATCTCTGAGGAAGAGAAACAATGATTCCTGATACTTCATTAGCGTTTGACACTTCACCCACATATTACATGTATGAGAGAGGGGAACCTGAAGAATTTTATAGTTGTGGCATTTCGATTTAGAATAACTATCAAACAATTGCCAAATATTTCACAGGAAAGAGTTTCCAAAAATTCCAGTCAATGCAATCGATCGAGGATACAATCTATAGAAAGGATAAGGAATTCTATGAAAATAAGCAGAGAGATTTGGAATGTAAGAACCCTGGAGCTCTGAGCGATTTATTTTGGGAGTAAGTCCAAAAGCAGTTTTAGATAACAAAGAGACCATCCATGATCATCAACAAAATTAGAGGTAGAGGAGCCATTATAAAAAGCACATTAAAAGATTTTTCAGAATACCTTTAAATGCACTTAAAGTAATGTCTGAGGAATTTGAGATAAAACCCTTTTCCCAAAATAGTTGTCTTTTATTTGGAGAGAATTGGTTCTATTTGTCATTGTGTCAACCTAGTCATGGGTTTTGGACCACAAGATTGATGAAGTTATTTGGACATGAAGGAAAATGCATGTAGATACAACACTTATGGATGGATAGTATACATCAATTACTCTTTACATTGGTATATGTGGCACGTCCGTGGATCCTCATGGTTGAGGAGAAATGAATTTTGAAGATGACAAAAGTGGGTGTACATATAGGCCATGAGAGACAATTAAAGAAATTACAAAATAAAGAGAGTGTGAGGTAGGCCCCTAATATTTAAAGATAGAAGTGACATAAATGGTATAAAATAAACATCATTATACATTCTTTTTTGATACAAGTCTAATTTGAGAGAGAGAAGAAGAAGTAAAGAAGGCGGATTCAAGGGAGGATGAAGAGTCTTTTGAGTGATGTATTCAAGGTATATGTTATTTTCAGGTCATCTACCATTTTGCCATAACTTTTTTCTAGAATGATTCAGATGGTAGAGAATAGCCCCATGGTAGTGAGAGACATATCAAGTTACCTCTAGTAAAAAAATTTCAGCTCTTGATTCAATATAATTACGGAGATACACTCTTTGGAATATAGGTTGTGGCTAGTCCAGAAACTAGTCAATAAACAAGTGTTCAGGTAAAACAGTCATAACTTTTTCATACAGAATCCAAATGTAGGGGGACCACTTCCATTTGGAAATAATACAGACTGTAGTTTCTTTTGTGTGATTTTTCAAATCGGATGTTAAATGTGAGCACAGGGGCATGTCTTGTACAAATGGGTCTTCTAGGCAGGACCAAGAATTGAATAAAGAGGATTTACAATATCTCTCATATATTCTTACAGAGTGGAATAGGAGTAAGGATAGAGAGTTCAAATATCTATTGATATTGGATGATTGTATCTTCCTCTTGGATTTTTATCCCTCCCTTGCTTACATTTGAAATTTGTAGCTACCTTTGGAAGTCATTACTTCCTTGAACAAAACTATTGATTATTTCTCATATATTGTGCATGGGTATGTGTGGTGTATTGGGTGCTTAACTCTTATACTATTGTTCATTTCTCATTGGATATAATTGAATAGTTTTAATTATAAGTTGAAAAATATTTTAAATTGCTTATGATACGGATTCACCCCCTCTTTCATTAATCCAACAATTGGTATAGAGTGAGGTTCCTTGGTCACAGTTTATCACTGGAAGGAAGATCCTATCACAGAGGAAATGGAAGACAACATTCAAATGGGATTCCACCATTTGATGGAAGCAATTTTGAATCTGGAGTAATAGAATGGAAACTGCTTGAAATCCTCTTAGGAAGATGTTTTGGATCCAGTTGTTTTGAGGATATAATGCTTGAAAGGAAACCAAAGTGCCTTTCAGGAAGGAAGCAAAAAGGAACAAAAACTACTTAGTAGATACCATCCTACATAGGTTGACAGATTCAGTGAAATCCAAAGGTGGGATCATGTGCATCATAAAAATATCTTTGGGACAAACTACAAAAACTTTATGCAAAAGAAGAAGCCCAGGAAAGAAAGAGAAGAAGTTGAAGAGATTACAACATATCTGATTTCAAAGAAGAAAATAGAGGAGAGTTCTTTTGCTTCAATTGTGAAGGAGTAGGTCATTTATTTCAATCCTTGGATAATGACATTCTAATTCAACATGTCTTGCTCCTTCACAATTAAAGAAAAGTCCAATGAAGAAGAGATTAGGAATCTTAAAAAAATTGAAGCATGTTGAGATTGAGAGAATACTTGAGCTCAAGAACCATAAAAGAAAACTAAGAAGTGAATTGGTTAGGTTTGAAAAGACAATTGTAAGATTAAAGAAACAGTTGGAGACTGAGAGAAAATGAGAGAGAGAAGAAACCATTTCCTTGAAAACTCCTCTCGAAGAAGCAAAGGAAAGACTACTTGGAAATAAAAGAAGGTCAAATGATAAAGAAAGAAGAAAAGATTGTAAGAGCAGACAAGAAATTGTCTCATTAGGAAGAGCTTAAGAAACTCTCAAGTGCCAAAGAGACTTAACACATCTTTGCCAAATTACATGGAATTTAGAAACTTCCTTACAAAGAGAGATGCAAATACCTGTATAAAGCAGGAGTTGAAAAGAAAGAGCTACAGACCAGGTTGATGAGAAGTGGAATAGGATGCTAGAAAGAAAGAATGATTACAAAGAGATGAATATCCAAGAGAGAAACTAACAGAAGAAACCATTTACTTGAAAAATATACTCGAAGAATAAAGAAGAATAACAGAATTAAAGAAGATCCAAATGATAAAAAAAATAAAAAAAAAAAAAAACCCACTTACTCCAAGGTATCAAAATTTCTTTCCTTGTCATTGTTATACTCCCACCAAAGGGAATTTTTGGACATAAGGCAATGAATTATAGAATCAATGAAAGGAAAGGAACAAATACGAAGGAAACATGAATGGTGTAAACAAAGATGCTAAAATAATCGTGGATTTGTCAATGGGAATTTTATAATTCATTTTACCGTTGATGGACAAAATATTGTATACTACAAATTCACAATTATCTTGGTCACAAAGCACAGGATTGCAGATATATGAATGAAGATGTGCCTATACCAACCACAGTATGGAGAGAAGGAAGAGATTCAAAACAATAGAGATTGTCGAATAGCATTGACCCAGCTAGAAAAATGTAAAGAAGAAGATGAATGGTGATACATAGGCAGGTGGATGTTCTTCACACATGATTAGGGATCAAGACCAGATTGAAAAATACAAACAGAAGAGAGAAGGTGGCAATGTTGCATTTGGGGGAATGAAGCATGCTTAGAAACACTTTGGAGAAAGGTGTAAGTAGAGCTTGGAATACAAAAATGTAAAAACAAAGAGAATGTACTATTGGTTGAAGACTTGAATCACATAAACATCTACTTTCGGGATGTTAGTAAAATGTGTGATCAAGGGATACACTTTTTTTACGTTTGATTCTGAAAATGTAAAATCACAGAAAAAAACTTCAGGAAGTTTGGTTTCATTTGCAACAAGAATACCAAACAACATATACATCCAGAAGGACATGAAGAGAGAGAGAGAGAGCTGAGGAAATACACACAAAATGATTCTAAGGAAGAAAGCGTCCCAAAGACCAAAGGAAATAAGGATAGAAGTATTATTGCATTGCCACATGTTTAGGGGAGCATCCCCAAAGAAGAAAGTCACCTTATTCCATTGAACTCAAGGGGAGAAACCCAACCCTTTTCCATTGATTTCAAAAGGGGAGAGAAACTAGGAGAATTGTGATAGGGGGAGCATGAGTGGTACCATCAATGACAAAGGGAGATTAGTGGAAGATTGGTTGTTATCATTGATATCAACCCTAGTCATGAGTTTTTGGACCACAAGATTGATGAAGTTATTTGGACATGAAGGAAAATGCACATGTAAGATAAAACACCAATGGATGGATAGTATACATCCATTTCTACTTTCCGGTGGTATGTGGGATGTCCATGGATCCTCATGGTTAAGGAGAATAGATTTTGAAGATGACAAAGTGGGTGTACATGCTTAGGCCACGAAGAGACAATTAAAGAAAAGAATTACAAAATAAGAAAGTGCTCGAGTCGGCCCTAATGTTAAAAGGAAGTGACATAAATGGGTATAAATAAACATCATTATACATTCATTTGATGCAAGTCGAATTCCAGGAGAAGAAGAAGTAAAGAGGCCGGATTTCAAAGGATAGAGTCTTTTGGTGATGTGTTCTAGGTATGTTATTTTCAGGTCATCTTACCATTTTTTTGCCATAACTTTGTTTCTAGAACGATTCAGATGGTTAAATTTCCATGGTATTGAGAATACATATAAAAGTACTGCCTCTGGTGAAATTTCGAGCTCTTGATTCCTTCTAATTATGGAGATATACTCTGTGGAATATAGAAGTTTGTGACCGATTCAGAACTAGTCAAAGAAGCGGAGATTATTTCAGGGTAAAGAGCTGAATAACATAACTTTCGCCTAGGCTCCAAATGCAATTGGGTTGCTTCCATTTGGAAATAATACGGACATCATATTTTCTTGTGTGAGTGTTTCAGAATCAGATGTTAAAAAATTGAGCACGGGGCATGCTGTACAAGTGGTGCTTCTGACAGACCAGAATTAGATAAGTTTATTATCTCTCATATATTCTTGGGTGGAAGGAAGGGACAGGGATAGAGTTCAATTATCTCTTGATATTGGAGGTTGTATCTTCCTCTTGGAGGTTTTGTCCCTTTACATTTAGAGTTAGCTACCTTTGGAGTCATTGCTTCCCTTGAACAAAACTATTGATTATTTCTCATATATTGTGCATGGTGTATTGTGAATTGTATTGGTGTAACTCTTTATACTATTGTTCATTTCTCCATTGGATATAATTGAATGGTTTTAAGTATCACAGTTGAAAAGGTTTTAAATTGTATACAATCTTGAGTTCACCCCCCTCTACGATTATCAACAATTATTGTTCATCCATTCTTATGCTTAGCTATGCAGAAGAATTTCCCAAGCAAGTAATACTTAGAGTTGTCCACCATTGCTAGTATTTGGGCTATCAGTCCTTTCATACATCAAGCTTGACTATGAATGTATGTATATATATTTTCTAGCCTTAAAGGGATCTTCAAGAAAAATGATTCACAAAACCCTCGAGGAGACATCCAGCATAGGAAAGTGGTGCATAAAGTGATGTTACTTCTAATAGTAGTAAACTACGAACATAATCGTGACCTCCATGCTTTGATTTAAGAAGTGAGTTGAGAGCCATTTTTTATGGAACCGGAGTACCTTTTCCATGTTGTGAGTCAGGTACACACCCTTTGAGAGTGGGCTTCCCTTCATTGACCATCCACTTTTTGAGGAAAAATTTAGTAAAGTACAGAATTAAACTTTAATTATAAATGTATAGTTTGAGTACCACAACGATGCCAGTTCACCAGCAGGGCCGAAAACACCACTTGGCCTCCAATTTTCATGCTGGTTTATAATGTGACCCTGGCGAGGAGAGGGAGATGATACCTAGAACTTAGGTCAGAACACCTCTCACTTAACAAGCGAGTCCCACCATTAATGCAAATATACCCCTTGTAGAGATTGAAACAAAATGAGTGCTTGATGTACTTGAATCAAAGTTCAAATCCTAACTATAAACAAAACCACATGAAGACAAAAAGGTAAGAAGAGCGTGTATGGGATGACATCATACATATATAAACAATAGAGCGTTCAGGGAAAGTACCCAAATGAGTAAAGAGATGACCAGCGGGTAGACTACACTATACAGAGTAAAAGCATCGAAAATCCGCAGTGGAGGGACGGAGACCAGGTGGACCTTTTATTCTGGAATCTCTATCCCCAATGTAATCAAACCCTCTCGGCACTTCCCATAGAAGTGACTCCCCAAATAGTTACTAATCCCTAAAAAGTGAAACAAAGGAAACAAATGAGGAAGAATCCCATGAGACACAAATAGAAGATGCAAAATAGGGCTTTAAGATCACAGTGGTGACTCTGTGCTGGCAACCCTCTTCTGATGAAGCTTATTCGGCTAGAAGGGAAATGTGGATACCAACCCTAATCTGAGGGAAGTAAATGTTTTCCTTATACACCATGAACCTTGGACCCAAACAATATATGATAGTTCAGAATCCACCAAGTAGTGGTGGCTTCATTAAGTAGCCCATGATGAAAATCCCTGTGGAGGAATGCATAATATAGAACCCTCCTCTTTGAAATCACAAGAACAGGAATGAGACTGCAAAACCATAGAGGGATGATCACCACCCTTAACCTTTCGGATGTATAAGCCATGTGCTAGGGCTTGGTTGGCACATTAGGATTGGGAAGAATGGGAGGATGAGGCATCTAATACTGAGGCCAAATTAATTTCAGGACAAAGTCTTAACTCTTCCTGACAGATGCACCTGCCTTCTTTAAATGTCGAAGATACGAAGTTAAGAAATAGTAAAACCATGATTGTCCAATGTAAATAATCGGTCGGTATACCTTTGTCTTTGAAGTGCTCCCTCCTTTACACCAACATGACGAGAAGGGGTAGTTAGTTAGTTATTCTACCTGAGTGTCAGTGAGATGAAGTCAGAGTTGAGTTTATTTAAAAGGTGAATACATATTGTATCATAACTAAAACGAAACTATCAGAGAGAATGCATTGTTAGCCACTCATAAATCACCTTTAATAGCAGTAGCCCATCCCTAGTACGTATTGGATTTCTAATATCAATATAGCTAGGTAGGAGTACAAACATTTAATCTCAGGGTTATAAAATTACGTGCAAAGTCCAAATAGCCCGACTCTCTTAATTAGGGAAATGGAAATTCAAATCCTAGCATATGGGTGAATAAATGTAGGTAATAATATCTACATAGTAATATATAGGAGTTAGAAAAATGCCTAATTTCGATGGAACCTCTCTTATTTGTTAATTTAGTATGACAAAGGGTTACCTAAGCCAAAGTATAGGCACCCATCTTGAGATGATAAACCAGTTAATTAAACAGGATGTCTTACAAAATGGTGCTATTTATTTTACTTGGTAATTGAGGTTCATTACAGTTCCATTACTACTTAAACAAGGTGGACACCCCATTACTTACCACTATGAATCCCTGCAGGAACCGAGAAAATTATAGATACTAAGTAAGGAATTTTTTAGTACAGTAAGCACTCAAATAATGGAGCGTTATTTGTTGGGTAAAACCATTCTGCATACTACGACCACCACCCTTTGAAGTTTTCATCAACTCTCCATTCAAGATTAGGGAACAAAGGCACATAAATGGAGGGCCTCCTACATTTAAACAATTTCACTTGGTCATCAGTTATAAGAAAGGAACTTCTAATAAGATGGATTATTTGCTAAGTCAACCTCCCACTCCTAGTTCTTTTCCATTTCTAGGGGAAATTGTGTTTGCTACTTGACACATGGAAGGTACTATTTATGCTACTAACCAAATTTTGAGATGGCCCAGGAAGCTTTCCTCAAGAAACCCCATGATTACATGATCAATTAAATTTGCTTCCTGGGCTACACTAGCTTTGGGATGGGGTGGCTATATAAATTTAGAACTGCCCCTATCACGTTCCATACTTAGAATCCTCTTTCTCATCCCATGGAAGCACATGCTGCTTCAAGCTATAGGGGCCACTTCAGGACCCCAAAGACCACCCAACATCTGCAACGTCATTTTCATTGGCCTTCCATGCAGTCTCAAGTTGAAAAATTTATTAGAGATTGTGCCTTATGCTCTGAGTCCAAGCCAACTGGAAGCATGGGTTTTATCAACCATTGTCGCTTCCTTCTCATCATTGGGATTCAATCTCAATGGACTACTTAAGTGGACTTCCAACAACTAGAGCAGCAGTGCATTACAGGTAGTAGGTATGCGCTTCCAGCTCAAGTAGCACTTTTATCCATGCATACAAGACTACTACAACAAGCGTAAAACAGCGAACTCTTCCATGTTATGCAGCCTTATTTTGGTCTCCCAAAAATTATCTATCTCAGGATAGATATTCTGCTTCCCTATTTCCATTTTGGAAGACTAATATGGGTGCTATTGGGAATTACCACCCTCAAGTTTTTCTACTACATTCCATCCACCTCAAATGCTGGATGGCTAACAAACATAGATTGTCAATAGGAGTCTTGGTGCATGCTTGAACTCCTTTGGTACTTAACAAACAATGGCACAATTACTTACACATTACCCAACACCATAGCTACAACAAGGCAACATTTCTTCTACAGTCTTTCTGCAGGGGCAGCGGGCTTCTAACCATCATCTCCAGCCGAGCTTCCACGCACTTGGGCTCCTCAAGGTACCTTCCATCCACAATAGGAACAACTGTCAGCTCAACAATTTCTCGATGAATTTTGCACAGCGCCAGTCACGGTCAGCGTCAACCTCAAAGAAGCCCAATATCCGCCTTCAAGCAGGCATGGCAGCGGCAAACAAAGAACCTTCAGCCTTTCAACGGGGGATCAAGAGTTTACGTGGCTTGCTTGTAAAGAGCGCCGAAGGACACCATCACAACTACGCCAATCGGATATGGAAGTATGTAGCAACCTGGCTACTGCGACAAGATTGGAGAGAATGCATATAGGTTGGATCCTCCACTGCCTGGTAGGAATCCACAGTATCATTGAAAGTAACAAATCACTTAAAGTTTTTTTATCATTCCCTCTTAGAAGAACCAATCACCATCACTCATATAATTGGACAACATTCCCGATTTCCAGCTCCCATTGGCCAAACGCATCTGGATTTTCGAAGTGGCTCTACAAGGCGTAGGACTTACACTTCATGCCATGGTATCCCAGCCAAGGGAAAGATCATTTCGGATAAAGTGGAACACAAGTGATGTATTAGACAGCAAGTTTCTACATCTTCTGGATGTTAAGGATGCTTCTAGATCTAAACATGGAGGAATTCGGCCAAGGAGGCCAACTAGGGTGCACAAGTCAATCACTTAGGCGCTTACTTATTCGCCTTTGATGAGGAATTAAATATATGTAAAATAAATGGTTTCCCTTGGTATATAAAGGTGGAACCGGACTAAAATAAATCATTCTACCTTTTTCTTGTAAGCTGTAGCTACATAGTGAAAGTTTGTTTTATTTTAGCAATGTTGATTTACATTCTTCAGTTTCCATTTTAGGGTTTACGAAGAATAGCAGGGCGCTAACTATTCATGGTTGCCTCTTAGGTGACTATATTTTCCATTCTTTCCTAAGGAGAATGTCATTAGTCAGCCACTCTCTCAGGGAGAAATCATTTCCTTCAAGATTTTTTGAGGCAGAAGGGAGGGCACCAATTGGGGTTTGTGCCCTTGCTAGTTTTCTTCTTTGTTTGGATATAGAGTAGATGTACCATCTTCCATAGTTGCAACGGGCTACTCCACCTAATCCTAAAGTCACTCACGAGATCCTTAAAACCCATCTTAACGCTCTTGGATCAACCGGGTCCCCATTTTTCTTGGTCACTAGACTAATGGTGTCCCCTATTCCAGTTGCATGCGAGGAGAGTTTTGAAATTGATTGAGATATGGCTTATATAGTCACCTTCTTATAGATCCTTCTTGGTAGGATCATTCCCTTACAATTTTTAATGACTTTCCCCTTATTAATTTACTATATGAGTTCAATTTAGAAGGTTCTAAATTGCAGATTATTTACTAAGTTAGTGAGTGCGTCCTTCATCCCTACCGGCGGCACAGCCTCTCTCACCCGAGGACCTTCTCTCCTCTACATTGCGAGCGCTTTAAAGGTTTCTTGTTTTCCTCGCTTGAGGAATCCGGTACCCGATGACTCTTAACTTGTAGCGATCACCTCCTTCCCTTTGATTATCGGAGGACCGGTATTTCCATAACCAGCAGGAGTTAACAAAGTGAATAATAGACCCTCGGTTTGAGATGATATCTCTTGTCGATATTGACCTTCCTTCCGGTGATATGGAACCTGGCCATTTGTGACTCGGCGTGCCTATGCACTTTACCGGGGTCCAGCTCCAGGATCGAAACAGGATCTGCGATAGCATATCGGCCTCGCTCCTCTCCCCTCATGAGACCAATATCGCTGCCCTTCTACTCCAAAGACTGAACGATGTCAGGATCTCGCCCGATTATCCAGCTTGACGGCTATCGCTTGAAACCGGGACTTGCTTTCCACCGGTCCGCATTTTTCCTCTATAGCCAGGTCAAGGCTGCCAACGAGACCACGGCGCCCGATCCGACCTTGAGTGGCATCCTCGATTCTGGCTCTTGCAGCACTGACGCTAGGCTTTCTTTTGTTTGCTCTCTAGACTTCACGTCCCCTTTATCATTGCTGCACCTTCGAACAAGGAATGTCTCTCCACGACATGGTTCGCCAACCTACGACTATTCATCGCGACTAGTGACTTCTTCGTTCTGTCTTCCAACCATTTTCCACTCAGAATCACAACTCTAAATCTACTCCTAGCCCATGCTCACCTTGCATGGCTCTAATTCCAAACCTTCACTCCTGAGATGAGGATAAAGGCTTCCTCCAAACGACCCTACTTGATCCGCGCGTTCCTTGCGGATACAATTTTAAGCTGCCGGGTCGGATTTCGCCGAGGAAACAATTAAGAGCTCATTCACTCAGACATTCAGTTTTCAATTCTTCCATAAAATCCTCTGCTGACGCTTATAGAAAGAAATCTGGCAACAAGAGCAAATATGCAAAGGCATAATACCAACAACACACAAAGAATAAACACATCCGCCCGATTGAATCAAGGCTTTCCTGACTATCCTTTTCCGGGCTTGCCTCACGAGTCTTCAAATTAAAACCTACTACGTCACCTACCGCGGTTCCGATAAACCAACACAACTCACAGGTAGATGGGAACACAGTTCAGGCACTTTTATCCTCAACACCTCTATGTGGAGATTCAAGCGCATCATCGAGGAATCTCCATTGACCGAAGAAACGATGGAACCTCAATCTACGTCCTCTCTCTGATTCCTAATCTGCCATGAAAATTACATATGCAGCATATACAATGAAGGCATAACAACAAGAAAGTATGCAACAACATAACATCAATGCTTACCACAGAGAGAAAATAACCCGCAATACATGGAATTGATCAAAGCTTTCCTATTAATTCAATATCTATACATGGGGATTCTTCGCCAGTTCACGCTGCTCTCTCTATTGCTCCTCAATTCTCATCTTCAATCCTCGGTAATAATACTATAATATTACAAAGGAGGTGCCTATATTATTTTCCCTCTCAGGAAAACTGTCTAATCAAGACTTAATTAATTTATCTACTTGCATTAAATCTAAAATAAATGCCTGGAAGCTACCTAAGGGACGAGGCTTATCGGTCAAGGTCGTTACAATCGCCTAAAGAAGTGCACTTCGTTACCCGCGCATTAGTGTTTGGTTTTAATGTGAGGAATATTTCAAGTTTGATAACCGATTGCTCCTCTATTTTGCATCTTTTCTTTACTCCATAGCGGTAAGCAGTTAATTGGCGATGCTCCTTCATCATACTCCTGAAATCAAAAAATTTCATGGGCTCCTATCCATGAGTTCACAGCTATCGTAATACTTATGTTTCTAGATCCACGCCCTCTGTCTCCCTGAAAGCTTGCGTGTCCTCCGTTGGATTTCTTCCATTTCACCCGGGTATTCGGAAAATCGCTGCGGCACAGTGCTTTCTGCAGCTTATCGATTATGCACTCCATGCGGTTTCACATTGCAATAGTAATTGTTTTGCCGGATCCCTTTGGTTTCCTCAATTCCGATTAATACCCTTGATTCAATACAGTATGTGTATAAATCCGAAACATTGAAATCGGAGATATCCGGTGCACCCTCGGCAACTCAAGCTTCCATTATCACGTTTTCACTAGGCTTTCTCGGGACTCTACATGGACCCGATTTTCTTCATCGCTGGCAGGCTTGTTATATGTTCCCCGCCAGGAACCTCTCTTTCCTGAATTATTACTGAACCATGTCTCCAACTTGAGTGAAGTTGTCTCTTCGCTGATCAGCTCACATTGCTTATCTCCGATTGGACTTTTCGCGGTCGGCACTTCACCTCCGTGAAGTTCTTCGCATCGCCCTCTGCCAGACTCTTGATCTCGTATTTGCTAGTTTTAACTGTTATCCGACTCCTGAGTTCGAAACTCCTCTGGTATGTCCATAAAATATGGGAATGGACTCTTACACATTTTCGTTCTTGGTCGTTATGCATCAAGGTCACACTATGATGGGATCACGGGTCCCAACTGTTATGATGCTCTGTCACCAAGCTTCTCGATGGTCTAGGCTACAATGACCAGCGGTCATCCGTAATACACATGCGGATGGTAAGGGCAGTGGAAGTCGGTTCTAGCTTCTTCCATGTTCTCTAGAAATGACCTATGAACCTGGTATCCCAGTGGACTATGGCTATAGCGAATCCATGCAATCGCTGAATTTCTTTGAGAAAACAAATTTGCAATGTAAGGTTTACGTCGTGAATCTTATGACCGCAACGGAATGAAATGTGCCATCTTGAAACCTTTCTACCACCACAAAGATGAAATCAACTTTCGTTGAGTTCTCGGTAAAACCCAAAGAACAAAATCCATTAACTCACATATTTTTCGGTATGGGCAATGATTTGATATAATGACATTACGCTTCGACCCTTAGCGTATTGACATATCCTGGACCTTTCAACAAACCTCTTTACATATGCTCACATGCACAATGATATTATGGTCATTTCGAGCAGGTGAATGTCTTGGCTCATCGAATGACGCTACGGCCGCCGCTATGTTTTTCCTTCCATAAATTCTCTCATGGGGCAATCTAGGATTCACGGTGGTTACTCAGAACAACAAACTCACCGGATCGAATTAGTCCATCCATGGACTCCGATCCACGAAGCTGGATTCGGCTGCCCATAAATAAAGCTATAAAGTCGCTTCACTGCATACGCCGCCCGGGTTTTTCTGACCCAAGGTCTTGACCACGATTCCTGCGGTGATGGCATTTTCGACTCAAGGCATCTGCCATTAGCCGGAGTCCGAATGTGTAGTCCTAGATGTAAAGGTTTTGCATGCTCTACCCATTTCACGTATTTACAGGATTCGACTTCCTGGAGCTTATGACTGTAGGTGCATGATTATCAACATTACAAACGTAGATTCTATGGAATTTATCAATTAATGTCTCCACTTCTTCAGCGCTTTATTGTAATTGGCATGAACTCCCTTGTCATCACGGTGTTTAACTTCATCATCGACTACCGTTTATGAAAATATACCACAGGTATATCATCATTTCGAGGACCCCTCAGCGGCCTTTGGCATCACATTTCACTGGAAGGTTTAGATGCAGGCCGGGGTGGTTGCTCGGAGTTATCTTCTCTTCATGATTGAAGCTCCTCTCATTACCTCACATTTGTCCAGTAGAAAAGGCTTTGTCTCTTTTCCGTGTCCATCATGTGATGAGATTTCCTTTGAGTTTGATGAACTTTTCGGTAGAAACTAGCTGATCCATGAAACTTCTTACCTCTGTGAGAGGCCAGTTTCCTCGTGATGGCCAATTCACAGTGCCTTCAACCTTCTGGGATCCAATCTTCAATTCATTCGCCGAGGATTACAAAACCCAAATGCGTGGAACATGTCACCATAGGCAGGCATTTCTTCAAATTGATCAGCAGCTTCTCATGGTATCCTTTTCATCACTATGGATAAATGTCTCATATGTTCGATACTGGCGGTCTTGGCGAAGAGTGTAATATATCGATCGGTCTGCGACCACAAGTTTACTGATGAATCCCCTCGGGACTTCATTCATCAGCCTCATCGATGTGCTTTCGTGCATTTTTCAAACCAAGCGGCATGACCAATACGTTATAGACCCTCGTTTGTCTTACAGATATTGTTTTCCATTCATCTCCCTCTCATTGGATCGATGATATAAAATAACGAGATCAATTTGGAAGAATAATTTTGCCCTGATGATCCATCAAGTCATCCATTCTGGCCGATTCGTCACGTACTGATGGTGATTTGTTTACCATGGAGTCTGTACACATTCCTCGACCCTCCATCATCTTCAGGCTTCGGTCAGATTGGAGCGGCCTGCATTAAAGGCTCTCCTCACGGAGTCCTTTGTCCACCGTCGGATCTGTACGCATAGCACTTTTGGCTTCCTGGTTCTCACGGGTGTGGAAACATGCGCTTCCTTATTCGGTGGCTTGCGGTGCTGAGTCAATGTGATGACTCACGCCATGGTGGCAGATAAATTAGTTCATCCAGGATCAGTATCAGCAGACTCGGTAGGTTCAGATCTCCTCGGCAAATTCGTCCTCTTGTGCTTCCGGGACCAGATTCCGGTTTCGACAACAAAGGGGTGTGGATCTTCATCCCTTCTCGACTCTGTGAAATTCTTTTCCCACTCATGAAATTATCATCTTTGGATTTACTTCGGCTTCACTTCTTTATCCTCAATCGAAGCAATCTATCATGTTCTCCCATCCTTCTCCAAGATTGTATGTGTTCATCCTCACATCATGAACCACATTCCTATCAAACTTCCATGATCTCCCTATTAATGCATAATGGACATCCATGCGTTATAACATCACCGCGGAAATTTTATCTCTATGTCCCTTGTTTAAATTTCAACCAGGCATCTGCGTAGTACATGCGGTGTCGCTTTCGTAACCGCGGGACTTTGTATGGATAGGTTAATCAGATTTTGTTCGACTCGATTTTTCCACCATCTCGGTGAAGCGAGTTATGGTGCTCAACATCAGCTATGACCTTGCGCTTTTCGTCGCCGGAACGTATGAAGTTGTTACGGAAATTACGCTCCATTTTAGGTTATCCACCTCTTTCTCGAGGTGCCAAAGGAACATGCGTCAGGCGATCTTCATTGTACGCATCCTCGCTCTCAACATCAGCGCATTTAGCCTCAGCGATGTGAGATTTTCCTGCAATAAAATGCCTGCGGAAGAGTCAGCGGCCTTATTATTAGTCGCCACATGTGGAGAGCAATGTGATAGCTCCTCTCGCCTCTTCCTCTACCGTTACGAGAATTACGATGATAATCATATAATCCATGCCACCTATGATTATGTTGCCTCCTCGGCTCACGATATTGCTGCTGTTCAATTTGTAGTTGTCTGCTGTAGGGCTCCGCTCTTTCAGCCTTTCAAGGCCTTGCCAATCCTCCACGGGCTTACGGTTCTTTAGGGCAAAACGCCTTGCCTCTGAAACGACTCTGCCTCGCCCTCATCCCCTTCTTACGGACTCGAGTTTCTCTTGACTTTTAAAACCATCGTGCGCGTCCTCAATGACCGGATAGTAGTAACCATGCCAGCGCATCTGCGTTCCTTACGAGACCATTGGTCATCTCACCTTTCGTCATCAGTCTCGATGACCATTTCGAATCTTAGACTGTAGAAATTCCTCGATGCTTATTCGCAAAAGTCAATGAAAGCTTACATCTTTCGAGGTTAAATATCGCACGAGCCGGTGATCGATAATCTGGGGATGAATTTGCAGCCTTCATCTTAGAAAGCGATCATCCGATCCCGATCTGATCTTTTGTTGCCAGCTGGGCGTCTGTCACTTTCGCATTCGTCCCACCATAAAGGCTACATGTCGCTCAGCCGTGGTGCGTATACCTTCTTGTCCCTCTTCGATGTCTTACGTGAAAGGTAGTAGGTGTCGATTACTTTCAGTCAATCCGAGCCAACTCTTCGCATTTGGAATTCCCTCATGAATGAAGATATCCGTCTTCGAATCGCCGGAGCTCATCCGGGCCAATAAGCTCGATCAACCTTACGGTGCCAAGGGCATCCTGCATGACCTCTCGCATGCGTATCCGAGCTGCATCTTCAACCGAGGAATCGTTTGAACTCCCGAGCGCCCGATCCAGCCTGTCGGTGGTCTCCAATATCAAGTCGCCACGGATCTGGTATCACATCGTTCCATCTCTAGATTCCCGTGGCCTACTTATGCCGGGTCCTATCTTCGATGGTGTTTTGCCTCTCTCTCCTAAATGACGTAGTGTTTTCTCTTACGCTACAAAGAAGCAAAAGTCTTCCTTCGATACCACTTGGTGCATCCTTGCGTCTCGATAGCGCAATGCACTCTCACGGGACATTCTCTCCTCTGCCCAAAGAGCATAAGAGTTCTTCTAACCCTCGCGGGAATCCTTACGTGCCTGGTGACTCTTAACCAGCTGATCCTCCTTCCTTGATTATGCGTAGGATTGGCCCTCGCCAACTGCGAGTTCAACAAACCGAATAATAGACCTACGGATCCCTCGGGACCGATGTCTGCAGTCAGCGTTGACCTTCATGCAATTAACTTATCAGACCTTAAGCCATCGCGACTCGTCACTATACTTCGAAGGGTCCCAGCTCCGGGATCCGAAACCACCGAAGAGATCGCCGATAACTGCTATACTAATACTCCTGGCTACCGCCCTTCAGCGGACCAATCACCATCCTTCTCCGGAATTGATGTCCGGATATCATAGCCGTTAATAGCTTGACTGTCGCAGAACCAGGACTTGGCTTCAGCGATTCCACATTTTTCCTCTACATGAATCAAGGCTTTATACGCGGGACCCGAAGCCAATCCACGATAGCGGTGAAAACTCGCAATGATTCTTCGTTAACTGCGCCCTTCAAACTTTCTTCTGTAGCTCTGTAGACTTCCGCGTCCCCTTTATCGCTTTCGCCGAGAACAGGGGTATCTCCAGGAGTAGTTAAGCCGACCCTCACGACTATTCACCCAGCATTTGGTGACTTCTTAGATTTATGTCTTCCAACCATTTCCCTTTCGAATCCTGGCTTCTGAATCTACTCCTAGCTGTGCTCACGCCTTGGCTCTAATGCAAACCTGCCTCGAGATGAGGATAAAGGCACCCTCCAAAGCGACCGATCCAGCATTTCCAGGACGTTTAAACGCACCCTTGCGGAATTCTGATTCGCAGAAACAATTAAAACTCGTCACTTTCCGGACATTAGGTTTTCAATTTACCAGCAAATCGCATCGCTGACATATGAAGAAATGCGTAACAAGGAAACCCAATTATGCAAAGGCATATGCCAGCAACACCGCGAGAATAAAACGCATCCGCGTGGAGATTGAATCAAGGCTTTCCTGTTCTCATCCCTTCCCGAAGGTTACCTGCGGAGTCTTCAAATCGACCATATCACCTACCGCGGTTGAATAAACCAACCTTTAACTTCTGGGTAGATAGGAACAGAGTTCAAAGCGTACACTCTATGCGAGAATCTCCCGATGATCAAAACAACGGAACTTCGGTCGTCTCCCGATTCCCTAATCGCGAAGTGCCGCGGCATATACAATGGAGAGCGCCAACGAAGCAAGTACAACAACTTATAATATGACAACACCTGAGGAGAAATAACACGTAACCATGGAATTGGATCAAAGCTTTCCTATTAATTCAATATACGTACATGGGGATTCTCCACGGTTCTACCGCTTTGATCTCTCCTTGCTCCTCAATGCTCATCTTCCAATCATCAGTAATAATACTATAATACAAAGGAGGTGCCTATATTCCGTTTTTCCCTCTCGAGAGCCAAAAAGCATCTAATCAAGACTTAATTAATTTATCTACTTGCGTTAAATCTAAATAAATGCCTCAACTACCTAAGGTGAGATTATACACTCAAGGTCGAATTTACAATTAGCCTGTAAGTCTTCATTACCTGCATTAATGTTTGGTGCATATTATAGTGCTTTCAAAGTTTAAATGCAGTAGCTCTCTAAGTATCTTTTCTCTCTGCTGCCACTCCTTGTATTTGGCTTTCGCTTGATTAGTGAAGCCGATCCTCACATCAGTTAAGACTATGCTGCTTTTTCCTTGTATTTCCCCTTATTTTTATGTTTTCCGCTTTTTCCTAACATTCCAAATTATTTTAGATTTCCCTCTTTCCTTACGACTTAAACTCAAAGGCTATTAATGTGAAACTTACCCTTTTTCCCCTTTTTCTTTTAATGAATAAATTTTCAATTAGCATAATATAAAGTAAAGGACAATTATTTCCCCTTTTTTTTAATTTTATCCCAAAGGATTTTTATAAATCGATTTAATTTCTTACCCCCTTCTTGTCTCAGGATTAATTAAGATTATCATTAGTATTTATTATATATATATATATTTTAAATAAATAGATAAAATTTTTATCACAAGTTTCTAGTTTAGACCTAGACTTTATTTCCCTAGGTAAGAATTTTATTAGGGGAAAAGTTTTTAAAATATTCTTTAACATGTTATTCATCCTAAATCCATCTAGGTTAATCCAATTTGCCTAAAATAGCAGTGGCCGTGCCCTTCGAGCCTTCGATTTATAGGGGTGCCACTTTCATCTTTATGTTTTTCTTGCCGCGATGTATATTTGAGCATTACTACGTGCTCCAAGGGTGCCTTTCAACCTCTCCACATTTTCTTTCGTGACTTGTCCAGGGACACCATGCTCGATGGGTGCCACTCGCCTCTTATTGTACTTGGTAGGCAATCAAAACCACAAGTCAATGCTCCATGTACGATCTTGTGGGAGACTAAGGGACTCCTAAGGAATAATGCCCACATATGGGTACGCCTTTAGAGATCATCATGAAGTGATTATGCATCGGTCGACCCTCGACATCGTGGAGTCTTCTCAGAGCTAATTGTCGTTAACCCTCTGATTCGGAGCCGGGGTGGGAGTGATAGTAAGGGCATGATAAATTTTGTGCATCCCACCTCTCCATCAACATCTCTAGTAGTTGTGCACGACCCCTCTACTCCAAATTTGAATCTGTTAGAAAGCTATCGTCATCACAAAGCTTCATCAATGTCATGTCATAAATATATCATATCCCATATCATCCTAACGGATGCACTAATACCACATATAAAACAATCAAACCCCAATGGATTTCACTCCCCAGAGCTTGGTCGGGTAGAAAGGTTCATCGATGCCTCCATCCACAGAGGTCAAATCACCCTTGAAAATGAAACGGTCACTAGCAGGTCCTATGTAAGAGCAACAAAACAACATGTCATCGAGCCATAATGCCTCATATTCAAAATCAATATTTAATAGTATAATAATCCATATCAATTTCAAGAAAGTGTCCCTCAAAGAATAAGTTTGTTGAGTGTGCCCTCAAGCAGGATGCTACAAAACCATATATATATATATATATATATATATAAAAGAACATAAAGACATATTGAGTAGTACTATATCAATATGTAGAATATATGTGGAACATATATGGAAGTTTATGAGTGATTTGTTGAATATGACTTACGATATTTAGAAGATTATAATCTTTTTTTGTTAATAATTTATGGACCTTCTGCTTGTGAGTTAACCTTTGGCTTGAAGCTGTGACTTTGGGAGGCATACTAAAATAAAAGTAAAAGGAAACCACTACGAGGATGCATGCACAGACCACCTAACCCTTAACATGGATTTGGATTTTGTGTCCCCGGGAGTTTTGAATCGATGAGCTTTTCAACGTAGATGAAACCTTAACCTGCTCGATCTTGGCTATCCTACACCTCGGGGACTATAAGTTGAAGGACATGGGGGACATGGGGGTGGGATTTGATCCCTTATAATGTGCATGGAGTCGATACCGTTAATATAAAGTATCTACGGAATTCTTGTACCGTTTGACCACTACCTCAAGGTGCTCAGGGTAAATCCCTCACAAGGGTGAACCTTGTGGTGAAACTCCTAAGCTTTCCACCATTGGATCCAAACTGTTTGGGTGATATTTATAAGATTATACTCACCGTTGTAGATCCATCTTAATTCTAGTGAGTGCAACAATATGGTAAATATTAATTGTGATATGTAGAAGATTATAGGCACCACTCTAGATCCATATTAACTCTAGATATATCAAGTAAAGCTAAATATTGTTTGCGATGTGTAGAATATTATAAGAACTAGCATAAGTCCATTTTACTTCTACAACTATCACTCATTGAGAAGAATCAAATCTCTCAAGTTGTAAACCTTTTATAGATTGAAAATGGAGCGGTTTACACTTCAAAGGATCTGATCCCTCTGTACAATATTAGATCCATGGTTCTGATTTGAATTTTTATGTGAAATCGTTTTGAAGTTTTATTTACGCTGACTTTCTTTTCTTCTCATAATCAGCTTGACCCCCCTTCACAGGTCCAACTATCAGCACTTGACATAGAAGTTCCACGCTTTAAGTGTCTTTTTAGACCTCTTTCTTCTCCTCCTACACAAAACCGCGGTGTTTTCTAATATGCACAATCACGTTTGGTTGGGTTGTTCACTATGCATGACTTTTCTCTTTGCACTTTCATTTATATTTCATTCCATCCTCTTTATTTCCTCAATGCCTTTGTTTGTAGAAAAAAAATTGTAATAGCTTCATAGGGCTCGCTTTTTTATTAAGATGTATTGTTTTTATTGTCTGGAGAATTTTTTAATTATTTGTGAAATGGTTGAATTTTCAAATTTAAATTATATCTTGAAGGAATCTCTAAGAGTTAGTTCAAGATGCTAAACAATTTTGTAAAAGAGACATGTTAAGGGTTTTATTAATTTTTTTATTATTTTTTATATTAAAATTATCTTTACCAAAATATTTTTGATGATATGATGTTAAAACCATTTATACAAGAGACATATTGAATTGTTTTCTTGGACATTTAAAATTATATCTTTGAAGAGGAATTTCTAAGAGTTAGTTCAAGACGTTAAACCATTTGTATAAGACATATTGGGGTTTTCTTGGGATTTTTTTCATACTAGTAGTTTTTTTATTTGTTATTCTCAATCAAAATTATATCTTTACCAAAGATAGTTTATTGATGATGATGTGGAAACTATTTGTACAAGATTGGGAGGAGTTTTCCTCCGGATTTTTCATATTAGTAGTTTTACTTTATTTATTTTATTATTTTCATAAAATTATCTTTTACCAAAATGGTTTTAATGATATGATATTGAGCTCCATTGGTGCATATTTTTGTTGATATGATTATTTAAAACCAAAATTTAATTTTGAGATTGAATTGTTCTCTCGGGATTTTTCAATGAAGCAATTTTTTTTTTGTTGTTATTATTCTCGATAAAAATTATCTTTATTCAAATATTTTATTGATATTTTTTTTTTCATAAAATAATTTTTATTATTATTATATTATAAGTAATTCTAATGTAATAAATATATATTTTATAAGAACAATATTTTTGATTTTCTAGTATAAATGTATACTTATATCATGTTTAAAAGTGATATTATTTATTTTCAAAAGTATTATTACATATTTTCAATAAAATCTTTTTAATATTCAATATTACAATATCACCTTTATAATATATAATTTATTCAATTTCAAATCTAAAATTCATTTTTTAATATTCAAGTTTAAATATTGGTTAACTTATTTTCTTAATAATAAATTAGAGCACACAAATTGAGTAAAAGCATTAAAATATATTGATTTCTATTATAATTTTCACTAAATTACAAGTTGTTTGTCTAGTGACATAATGTCCCAAGATTCCCATCCCTGTCATGATTCCTATTATAATTTTAACCCTATTACAAGTTGTTTGTCTAGTGGCATGAAAATGTTTTAATTTTACCATCATATGATATATTTAATTTTTATAGAGCCACATTTCTATATCAAGGAGGCTCATTATATTTCTTGAGTGAAGAGAGTCTCATTCATCATCATAAATGTACTTTCATTTTTTTTTTTTTCATTGTATATTTTGTATTTAGGTACTTAGAACTTTGATTTGTTTTCTCATCTTAAGTAATTCATTTCAATGTTTCAAGACACACCCATCATATGATATATTTAATTTTTTATAAAACCCACATCCTATATCAAGAGAGAAGCTCATTATATTTCTTCAGGAGTGAAAGAAAGTCTCATTCATCATCATAAATATTTTTCATTTCTTGTTTCTATATGTAACGCCCCATATTTTGGCTTTAGGTACTTAGAACATTGATTTTTTTTCTCATCTTAGTAATTCATTTCTTAACAACTATATGGACTTAGTGAAACTGATGTAGACATGTGAGAGGTGTACGTCTAGACTTATTTGCGAGTTGCACAATATTATATTTGTAGTTATATGTTTGTGATTATAATGATTATGTGATTTAGTTAAACATGTTAGTTTAAATGTGGAAATTTGGTACATGGATACCAGTTTAAGTTATGTTGTGAATGTGTAAGATATGCAAGGCATGATAAAAATAAACATACATTCTTAATTGAACGTCAATACAGATATGGATTCTTATATGAAATTATGACATACATACATGGATATGAGTATTGGTGAGCTAAGATGCAAGTTGACAATTTATGTAATGACCAAATGACTGTAGTTTTGACGTAATTTGGATGTCGTAGACATCCAAAAGATAGTGTATGCTATAAGTTGTACTTATGATTTAATTTTTGGTTTCAAATATTGCTATGATCTGTGCTAAGTGTGGTTTTGATAGGACGCACAACTTTCCCAGAGTGGTTATTGATGACGTGACTCTGAGAATAGTAGTTGCACAATAGGGCTTGATGTAGGGTGTGGACCCTAGTTCTATAAGGAGGTGTGGAGGTATTTCCCACCATTTATCCTCCGAAACCTAGAGTCGTGGGAGGGCTGTGTGAAGTCACGTTCCCCTAGACATGTGATGGCGACTGCTAGTTGCCTGTTGGGGAAGCTTGGTCGAGATGTATGACACTTCCGCTTAC
>SNQJ01S0146896.1:31907-45833 GCA_010110895.2 Picea sitchensis | reverse complement strand
ATGCAACATTGGGATCATCACCAACTCACTACTCTTTGTTCAGTCAGTTAATTGAAGACTAGTTGACTAGTTAACTCAGCTAGGTGGCAGTTCACTCTCGTAACTGCCTGAGAGACTAGACTAGGTGGAAATTCACTCCTATAACTGCCTGAGAGACTAGACTAGGTGGCATTTTAACCTTGTAACTATTGGTGTGTGTCCATATCAATATTGAATACCACTATGGCTCATTAGTTACTCATTTATTCTATATATATATTGTAAATTATTCACTCTTTGAGTATGGAATACGGTTAATGAGAATTATTCCATTCTTTCTATCTTTCTTCTTCTTTCTCAACTTCTCTCTACAAATGTGTGTAGTATTTTCTAGCTAGATATATTCTATGTAGGTTCAACACATTTACATGGTATCAGAGCCAACAGAATGCTAAGCAAAAGATACACCAAATCAGTTTTTGTAGGTACAAAAGATTGAAGAAAACAACAGGATGGATTATTCACCGGAAATACTTCTCACGCCTCATAACTATTTGGAATGGAAGTCAAAAATTCTACTTCATATTAGATGTAGAGGCTTGTACCGAATAACTATGTCAATGGAAGTAGAGCCTGATGTTGTTGATGAGAAAAATGACTTTCTCAATAGACAAGATATGGCCATAGGAAGTATCGGCATGTCTGTTTCTCCCGAACGTTTCCATCAAGTATATGAAGAATCACAAGTATCAACTCCAAATGAATTATGGACCATATTGGAGGTTCTATTTGGGAATAAAGAATATTTTGAATATTTCATGCAAGAGGTCGAACAGATAGAGCCATAAGAGAAGCCATCAAAATATCAAGCCTCTTATTATGAAGAGTCTTCTACAAAAGTATTTGCAGAAATTTGTATTCCATTAATTGAAGATGATGTCTACTCCATTTCAGATTTGTTTTCTGAAATTCATGTGGAAGATATATGGCATGCATATCAGGAGTCACATGAAGACACTTTTGCATGCACCATGCATGCATCTCAGAAGTCAAAAAAGGAGCCACGCACATCAGACGCCATTATGATATTTTCTGAGAACAATTTGTAGAAAAAAATTGGATATTTGAATTCATCTCAGGAAAATATCCAATTTAAAAAAATAAATCGTCCGAAACGGAGTCCAGAAAGTGAAGTTGTGATTGTTTTAAAATCAAAAAAATTTTAGCATTTTTCTGGAAACGACTACACGGTTTTCAGAATTTCATCCAAAATTTATTTGGATATTATTCATTACAAGAAGATAAAGTGGATATGTGTGGAAATATCAATGATACATATGCTTCATCAGATCCATGCAGACATCTACATCTTCAACAAAATCTTCAAAAAGCACAAACTTGCACAATTGCGAGGTCTTCTTGGAGTGAAGGACGTGGTTTCTTAGCAACTATTTTTTGTTCTTTCTCATTTTTTATTTTATGCATTGTAATTTGAGGGGGGGTTTTGTTCCCATGAGATTTTCCCTCTTTACTTGTTTATTTCAGTGTATCTTTTTTATTTGGGTACCTAACATGGCCTCGTAGCCGAGACCCATTATTTATTTTAACCATAGTGATGTTCAGAGGGGCTGTTGGAGTTACTTCACACCCACCTAGGATTTATTTTTCCTAAAGTTATTCCTTGTTTATTAGTCATAATTAGTCATTATCTAGTATCCTATATTTTATGGGAGAATATTCCACCTGGAGAATATTCTCTTTTAGTTGACACTTCAGTTTGACTAGTTGAGTTGAGTTCAGATGTTGCATTAGTTTTGTCACCATGCAACATTGGGATCATCACAAACTCACTACTCTTTGTTCAATCAGTTAAGTGAAGACTAGTTGATTAGTTAACTCAGCTAGGTGGCATTTCAATCTCGTAACTACCTAATAGACTAGACTAGGTGGCAGTTTACTCTTGTAGCTGTTGGTGTGTGTCCAGATCAATCTTGACCACCACTATGGCTCATTAGTTACTCATTTATTCTATATATACTATAAATTATTCACTCTTTGAGTGTGAAATACGGTTAATGAGATTTCTTCCATTCTTTCTATCTTGCTTCTTCTATCTCAATTCCTCTCTGCAAATGTGTGTAGTATTTTCTATCTAGATCTATTCTGTGCAGGTTCAACACATTTACATGTTGGGGCTTATAAATGTCCTATTTTCATCCACCTTTCCCTTCATTATTCTTCACATTTCATCGCCGCATTAACCTTTCATGACATCATTTCCATAAATATACTTTTGTTTCACCTTATTGTTCTCCACTTTATTCATTTTAGTATTAAAAGGGAATTTGCGATTAAATGTTAGAAAATTGACATGTTTTCATATATATCTCAAAAATGTGTGAGCTTTGTAATGTGTAGGAATATGTGAAGGATTAATTCAAAAGGACTTCTCAAATACTTCCTCCACCATTTCAATATTTGAGGAGATAATTCAATACCATTCCAAGGAGAAGATCATGGAGATTTGGTTGGAATATCTTATCGAAGATATATGAGAGATATGTGTGAGGATTTGAAGGGATTGTATTTTGTAATAGTGGGAAATAGGTTGAGAGAAAAGTGGATCTGTAATAATGAGATGGTTATCTTATCTTCAATGATCTCATGTATAAAAGAGAGTGCTCTCTCTTCATGAGGATTCAGTAGGAATTAGAGGATTCAATTAATTAGAGTTATTTTGTAGTCATTTAGTGGTAGTCATTAGGATTCAAAAGAGAAAGGGATTCTTAGCTTCGATTCATGGTTTTTGTTTTCATGCTTTGATTATTCTGTTATGAAGATTGATTTGATTATTGAATGTAAGATTTCTTCATTGGTGAGAGATCTCATATGTTGTTTTTCCATTCAACTCTTCAGTTATTGTATCTTCTCTTTCTTCATGTAGTTCTCCATTTCTAGATTAATTCCATTTATGTAATTTCCCATTCTTAAAGTAATTTCATTTACGCAACTAGATTAATGATTCAGTTCCAGTCGTGTGTTAGATTAATGATTATATTTCAGTTGTGTGTTAGATTAATGATTCTATTTCAGTCGTGTGTTAGATTAATGATTAAATTTCATTCATATCTTAAACATTAGATTATATTAGTCTCTCTTAAATATTGAATATTCTTTGTGTGTTCTTCGTCAGTTTACAAACTTTGGATTGATAAATTAAATAGTTGGGAAAGTACTACAACTCAATTAATACAACATTAGTTCGGCCCAATTTAACAAATATTGTTCCCTTGTCACAATTGTTGTTCCTTTTTTTGTTCATTTGAACATAATGATTGTTGTTCCTTTTGTTACGATTATTGTCCCTTTGAAGGGGTTACATCTCTGTAGGACGGGTATTGAAAACGGAAGGTAAGAACCTACGTAGGCGACAAGTAAAATGTTTACAACAACGCCTACCCTTGGATGATCCATAGAGGTTATATTTTAGGACATATTTAGAGCCCAACACACCGCTAAATTAAATTCTTGGTGTATTGTTCTGGTCGAAAAGGAAGGCATCCAAATAGTTGAGTAGACAATATGAAGTGTATGGAGAGTGTGTCAAGGCATTGGCTATATTTTCCAATTTACCAATGGTGAGATACATGACTTAGATATCAAACATTCTAAAAAAATCAATGAAAAAGTGCATTGAATGGATATGCATTGAGAATTTCACTCAAGCATAGTCAGTGGTAGAGTTTCACTTATGCATAATATAATTGTTATGCTTGAAAGAATTTGCTAAATGCATTTTTGTGAAGACATGTTTATATGTTATTGAATGGAAATGCTTATGCTAACAGTTCAAATGCTACAATTATTACTCATTCATGGAGTTGAGGACATTTTAGGGGTTGTTAGACATTGCAACATGAAAGTTGAAATTCAAGTAGTTACATGAGCATTGACTAGAATAAATTTTATGTTCGAAATATATATATAGTGATTGAATTGTTAAGTGTAGACAATTCTGACATTACTTGTGTGCCTTTGTAAGTATTAAAATAGAATGTTATGGTATATGAAATACTAATCATATGTTGGCTGAATGGAAGCTAAAAATATTGCAGGAAAGGTGGTCTCAACTATGGCACAATGAAATCCATAAGAAAGACTAAATCATTTCATTGCAACAACAAAGAAAGTTATGAGAGGAATCTCATAATTGGGGGAAAATGAGATAATATTCATTAAATCTATAATGCTTGGAAGGAACATATCATATTGAAGAAACTAAAGCCCTATAAATGTAGAACATTGGTGGGGTTCTGGTAATGATTTAGCACTCTCCTTGGGTGTGAAATCCTTGGAAAGATGGATCGTTGAGGGAGTGTGTAGAAGTGAAGGGATACTTGAGCCTAGAAGGGTGAGTGAAACAAGGAAGAGGAAATTTTATAGTCCAAAAATGCCACATATATGCATCCAAGACATTGGTCGATCCATTTTCATCCTTTGCCAAGCATACTGCTGAGGTTTCCTTCTAAAAAACAACTTTTTGGATAATGTACGTGTCTTTCTACACTATTATATTGTGTACTTACACATGCTACATGCTAGTCTGGCCACATACATACACCTGTTACATGTTATTTAGCTCGCGTTTACCTCAAAAAAATGAAAAAAATATAAAATTGCACGTATTTCAACGGAGTATACATGCTATGGAGGGTTTCCTAACCATTTTACCCCATGTATCCATTCCCTAAATCGAATAACCATATTTTTCTCATATAAAAAGAGGTATAGGGGAGTCATTTAGATATATGAACTAGAGAATAAGAAAACTATGCCAAAATCCTTTCCCTCTCATTGCCCAAGTTTTGCATCTAGTTCTACGTTTTATCCTCAGCTTTCCCTTCCTTCCATTCTCCCTATGCAACTCTTACTTCTTCCCATGTTGGCATGTTGGTTGTGAGAATTATATGTGGGATTGGTGCACTTGGATTCATGCCAGAGGAGCCCGGACTTGGTTCTTAGAGAGGTGCCTGCAAGTAAATGTTGTAACCTTTCATATTGTATATGAATAAAAGAGATTATCTTTGTCCCAAAAATTTATGTCTACATGTTCTTATATATTTGATCATTTACATCTATATTTAGGATTTTAAGTGATTACTAGAGATTGTATATGTTGTTGTGTTGTGTTCTTAATCTATTGTAGGTCATCTTTGGCAGGAGATCCGTGATCTAAGAGGCAATAACAAGTGGAAGAGGTCTACATCAACCGTAAGGATTTAAGGTGATATTATTACCCTTCTCTTCCCTCTCTCTCATCACTTAGTGTAGATTGTTTTGGGGTAGATTAGAGATAAGTCAGTCTTTTAAGAAATTTATTGCTCTGCCTATTCCTTAGACACAGTTTAGGTGGAATTTTCCCCATAGCATAATTGGTGACTCCTCTAGGGAGTCTCTCTAGGGTCTTAGTGGGATATCTTGGCTTGATTTGATTTTTAGTTTCTTTCTAAGTTTTTTGAATTTTCTGAGTCAAGTTGGGTCTCTGGTCACCTTCTAGGCTCCTAACAGCTTCCTTTTCCCAAGATATATGTCCACACTTTTTATTTTTTGAAAATTTGTAGAGGTGTAGGCACCCTATTCTCTATACAACACATGTACATACACATTCTTCATTGTATACATCCTGCGTACATACACAATATGATTGTGCACAACATGCGTCTCTGTGTTCTGGAAGAGTTTTTTAAAAATATTTGTCTTTCCTGTTAGGAAGCTCTTTGATTCTCAAGTCTTCATGACTTATCCAGGATCTCTATTGACTTTATTTGTATAGGTTCAAGGCTCAGATTATCTTGCAATTTGTAAATATTATTTTTGTTTCTTTATCTCTTTTGTTTTTTGTAAAGGTTAAGGGTGAACTAGTGATGTTTAGGTCATCTTGTGGATTCCATTGAATCCATGCTTCAAGAAGTGGCTTAGGGTTTGTGTCAGTATTTGGTTTGTCTTCTCTTTCCCTTGATTATGGTGTAAAAACTGAAAAAAAAAATATAATTTTCTTGTTATTTTCATTTCTAAGAATATAAATATAAAAATAATTGTTGTAGTTCAATAACTGCATTTGCATTTTATTGTGGATGTTTGTTTGGTGTTTATAGAATCGGTTGTTTTTACAAAAGAAAAGATTTTTTATTCCAATGTTCCTTCTAAGCTACTTCCTTGCAATTTTTAGTATTTTTCATTGCATTTTAAAATGAAAAAGTAGTCTAGGAAAAATTGCATTTTAGGATCTTGGTCTATATTTTGAAAAGTTTCCACCTTTAAAGTTAAAAATATTATTTTTTTAGTTGTAGAATGTAGTTTTCTTTCTGCACAATTTTCTAAAAATATTATTAACTCTTCTCTTTTGTCTCTTGAGAACACCACAAGTTTCAATTCTATACCTTGTAAGTAAATTAATCCATTTAAAATCAATGATTAATACTATAAATCAACTAGAATTTTTTTGTTTATAAGGTACACCAAGTAGTCTAGGCTTTACAAACTTGAAATAGGTGTGGAGAGGAAAATCTTCAAGGCCACTTAAATAAAATTAATATTCTATGATAGGGAGTGTACAAGTCCATTTTCGTAAGATTTATCCGAGACCCCCCTCTAACATAAGGGATAAACACAAGATCGCGTGAGGAAAGGTAGAGGAGATAACCCCTCCAAAGTTGGACCAAGCGTAGTGGGGATCGTATATTGAGGGTCATTCTTGGGATATTTTCTGACCACATTTGACTATAGAGATGCATGGAACTCAAATCCTTTTAGGATCCTCAGTTGTCTTCCGATCTATTTTCCTTTGGTACCTTTGAAAGGATTCAGACTTTGTTGTCCTTCTCATTACAATTAGCTCGACTGTCGACTATACAYGCTTGGTGATTGATTGTGAGTTGGCAACCTAGTTTCCTTTCTGTAGGGACTTACATAGGTGATTGTGGGGCTATACCGCRGTACCTAGGGCAGACGTCAGATMTCACTTTGAAAAGTATAAATAGAGGATTTTTTTTTTGTTCGAGTTACACTTGCACCGATAAGTTGCTCTAGTGTTGATTGGCATAACCATTCTTATTGCCAGTCTATTGATTGCTTGATTTGGATTTAGGGAATTTTTAGTGTGTTCTCTATTTTTCATACTATCTTAACCTTATAGTGTTAGTTTATCATTTCAAAAGGTGGAATATCAATATATTTTTTATTTGTGTAGGCTTCAGGGCCTGTTGTCGGTTACTTTAGAGCCACCTCCTCTATCATTGAGGAAAAGAATAGATCAAGAGGGTTGTTTTAAAGAAACCAGGCTACCAAAAATTATTCTCAAGCCTGATCCTATAGAAGATACACTTGTACCAGAGGATTCTACTATTTCTAACCTTGAAGTTGAAGGATTCAGGCCCACAAACCCTCTAATCACTAATTTATCAATGCAACTCCTTATTCAAGTATTCCTTGCTGAGGTGACTTCACTTGATCATCATTTTATTAGAAAAGTGGCAATTGAAGAAAATAATGATACCTCTTTTGGGATTCCTCATACTCCCATGTTGGTTGTCATAGGAGGGGGTGTCGTTCCCCCTCCCCCACTTCCACCTATAAGGACTATGGCTAACCAAACATCTACAACTTCTGGTAGTGGTACAATCCCCTCAACAAGTATGACCACTATTCCTTCTATTCAGAAAATGTATGGTTCTCCCTTTTCGTATGGGATGTAGGGTTTCAACTCTATCTCAACGTTAAATTACACTACTCTACATATTGTTTGTCTGGGGGTAGGAAGTTCTAGTGCTCCCTTCCAAGGATCCTTCATGGGCACCACTACTCCATTTAATTTTTTCTGTTATGGTGGGGGTCATATCCATCCTCCATCCCCTTTTCTCGAATTTACTTTCCAGCAGCCAATCAAGCTTCATACTAGTTCTAGTTTGTTCAGTGAAGGGATTCATGGGCCTCAGTCCTATATGAATCTGGTAGGGTCTATGCCTTTTTCTTTGTTTGGTGATTTAAGAAACAAGGCTTTCTCATTGTCTATATTCTCATCAAGGGTAACCCCATATTTAGTCAACCCGGCCCTAAGAAAGGAGTCATTCCTTCATAGGGAGTGATGACGAGATATTTCTTCTCTCAAGGTCTTGGAAATTCTTGGCAGGGCTCTTTTCCTTCACAAGGAATTTATATCCGGGGAAACCCCTCCCACACTCAATGGAACCCCAAGTAGGGTTCAGTACCTATGCCAAGAGGATCGGATGGAGGCATCCCCAATCAAGGTCCTTGGAATACCTTGTAGGGATAAATACCTACCCAAGGTATGTCATTGAATTATGTGAATCTATCTACGATGCATAATCAAGCACAAACTCATTTTACTAGACAAGGACACCATGGTTTCTACCAAAACCCTAGCCAACAAGGATAATTTTCCTAGCAACTTGGTGCCAGTCAAAACCCAGGCTCCTCTTTTCCTTTGAATCCGCCACAACCTAGGTTACCTTTCCTGGAAACTCTTCATTTTCTAGACTTTTCAAGGTTGTTGAACGATTTGATCTTTCATGATCCATGTTGGCCTCCCATGCCAACTAAGTTTCCCTCAAACATACCTAAATTGGAAGGAAATCCTAGTGAAGATACATGTGATCGTGTTACGACATTTCATTTATGGTTCTTCTCTAACTCGTTAAAGTATGACTATGTTCAGTTGCATTTATTTCAACACACTCTTATAGGGGGTGCTGGGAAATGGTATATCGATTTCGATAGCTTAAAGTATTCTTAATTTAACGACCTGACAATGGTTTTTGTAAATCATTTCCAGTTACCGTTTAGATACGATGAAGACACTAAGTTGTTGGCCAACTTCGAGCAAATGAAAGTCGCCCATATCTACGATCACATCTGAGAATGGTGTCGCCGAAAGAGCTTGATCAAAGTGAAGGTTACTCCCACATTTTTGATCAAGTGCTTCCTAAATTCCTTGGTTTCTTATGTCTCCAAAGACATCACAACCTCCACAGTATTTTTTGAAGAAGAGGATATTATGGGAGCCCAACAACTTGAATTGATTTACTCTTAATCCAGTATTCTATATGAGATCCTCCTGGACATACCACAATCAAATTTTGACAAGACCAAACAGAAGTTTGGGCCTCATGCGAATGGTATAGTAGGCTCAACGCAAAGTAATCCCACATATCAGTTAACTAACCAGTTGCAACAATTATAAATTAAACAGTCTGTGGCCAGCCAAAATTCTGGTTCATCTTCCCTCGCAACCCAAATGTATAAAGTACACAGTGTGCATTCAACGAATCCCAAGGGTAAACAAAAACCCAAGGGAAAGAAATCCAAAGGAAAGAAGGTTAAGGGGGATAATAAGGCTGCAAATAATTATGGCAAGGGTAAAAGAAAAAAAAAAGGTGAAGTTTATGTGTAAGCTTTGCATGGATGATCACTTGAATCACCAATGCCCTCGGCTTGAGGAATACCAAAATCTCTTAGAACAACAACAACCTACCTTGTTAACTAACCCTTTCCCACAAGGGAAAAATATGGCTCAAGATTATTGATACACAAATGTACTTGGGGGAAATCAAAGAGCCCCCACACCTAATTCTAATAATGGAGCCACAAACGTATACATGATGAGATCGAATGCTCATCTGTATACCAAGGCTCACGCTTACATAATGATGAAATCTATTGACAAGGGAAAAGAACATTCCAGCACACTGCCTCCTCTTCATATTGAGAATACTGTGGGAGAAAATATGACTCACATCCCTAAGGGTGTGTTTAAGAAGGATTCTCACAACCTGAATGTAGGGGCTTCTCAGAACTACTTTGTCGTGGAGGATATGGCACAAACTCCTTGTGTGATGTCTTCTATGGAAGTCCTCCAGAGTTTCCCCTCATAGAGAAAAACATTGTTGTTTTCTTAGGATGTTGCTGAGACTTCTAACTTGGGAATGATTGGTTTTTACCTTACCAATTATAAACCTTGTCTTCCTCACCACGTCACTTTTTAGATACCAGTGGTTTATTCCATGAAATAATTGACATGGAAAATTTTCCGCATGGTGGTAGACGAGGGTTCATTGACTTGCGTGATGTCGTTGGCATGTTGGAAGGACATTGGACAGTGTAAGTTGTCTCCACCGCCGACATTGTTAACTACATTTGAAGATCATTATTTTAGACCACATGGCATAATCCCCTCATTCCTCATGTAGTTGGAGGGAAAAATCATGTGCGTTGAGGTAGAAGTAGTCGATGCACATCTCAACTACAATCTTTTGTTAGGATGGATTTGGAACTACACTATGAGAGTGGTTGTATCCATCATTTTTTTGGGTCTTATGCTTTCCTCATGAAGGTCAGATCATAATTGTTGATCAATTATCCTTTCTTGTCCCGACCCTTCATCAAGGGAATCCAAGGTCTTGATGATTGACAACCTGCAACCAGGTACCATCAACTTAGGTGTCAGATTGTTTCCATATCTAATGGGGAATTTTGATTATCTTCCACCTTCGAATGATGTCAAGTTTATTTCGGCTCTCCCTGATCAGACGAAGGATATTATATTTCAAGTAGCTTATTTTTGAACAAGTTATTTTAATGACCCATTGACTTTACCATCCTCATTGGCTTTGATGGAATGGGTAGGGCATCTTGGAATGGATATGCACCTATCCGTTGTTGAGGTTATGTACAACATTGTACAAGAAACCTTGGCCAAACCTAATATGATTCCACCATAGAGGTTAGATCCCTTTCTTGAGTCTATTTGGGCTCAAGACTTTCTTTCTATTCACGATCCTTTGCACTTGGTATTTCCCTCCGATGAGGTGATTTTGGAGGAAATGACTAGGCTGGATAGACCTTGGGATGATATTCACCACATATCTTCTTCTTTACCTGAGATGAGGAGAGAATAAGTAGGAGATTTCACCACAACCATGAATGAATATGCCAGTTGTCCTGTTAACCCTCTGGCCATGCACAAAATCTATGATGAGGGAAACATGGAGAGTATAGCTGAAACAATTCCAATTGACATATCTAGAACCCCTAGAATCATTGAAAATGTCTTCATCGGAGTGTATTGTTCCTCCGAGGAGATTCAGGTGTACAATTAATCATTTAAAGAGTTTTGTGACTTTTTTTCCTGGTCTTATGAGGAGATGCTAGGCATTGACCCTTGTATAGTTGAACACGAGATTAGGAATTACCCCAATGCTAATCATGTTTGGAAGAAGATTCTCTGAGTCAATCCTTGCAAGGAAGTGACTATCAAGGATGAGGTAGATAAACTCATTAAGGTTGTTTTTATCTATCCAGTGTAATTTATGGAATGGGTTTCAAACCATGTTCATGTCAACAAAAAACAAGGTACTATATGTGTGTGTATGGGCTTTCAAAACTTGAATAAATCTTTCTTGAAAGATAATTTTCCAAACCCATTAATTGATCATATTATCGATGAATGTGTGGGTTGTGAAGTTCTTTATTTTATGGATGATTTTTCCAGGTACAACCAAATTCATATCAAACCGGAGGATCAACATAAAATGGATTTTATATGTCCTTGGGGTACGTTCACATACAGGAAAATTCCTTTTGGCCTTAAAAATTCTAGAGCCACTTTTTAGTGGGCCATGTTGTTCGTCTTCCATGACCTCGAGCATATAATTGAGGAATATCTTGATGATCTGGCATTATGTTCTTGTAAGAGGTCTGATCATCGTTCCCACTTACGAGTTATTTTTGAGAGGTGTTGCTACTACCAGATTCACTTAAATCCAAACAAGTATATTTTTTGCGTAACATCGAGATGTTTGTTAGGTTTTATCGTGTCCACTAAAGGGATTATGGTCAATCCTATGAAGGTTGAGGAAATATTTCAATTGCCTCCCCCATGCACAATCCCAGAGCTTCAAAGTCTACAGGGGAAAGTTGACTTTATTCAGTGATTTGTTGTCAACTATGTCGAGATTACTAAATGATTTATGTGTCTCTTGAAAAAATGGGTCCCATTCTATTGGGATGAAGTGGATCAACTATATTTCGAAGCATTGAAAATTGCTCTAACGTGTGCCCCTCTACTCATTCTTCTATATTATGGAAATGAATTCTTGTTGTACTTGGTTGCAATAGAGTCTACTATTGGTATGTTCTTGGTTCAAGAGGATGACACACTTGAGGATCATGTTATCTACTATCTTATTCGAGGCTTAGTCGGACTAGAACTCAACTACACTCATGTCGAGAAATTGGCTTTTGTAGATGTCCATGTTGTCCAAAGGTTCTGTCATTACATATCATAGTTTTCGTGAATCCTTTTCAATATGTGTTGACACGACGGGTCATCAACGGGAAAATTAGTCGATGTGTATTCAGTCTTCAGTAATTTGACTTGGAATTTGTTTCAGTGAAGTATAATAAGTATTTGGTCTTTGCTGAGATAATTTTGGAACTTCTGGTTGAGAGTGGTAATGATTTTCCCGAAGAGTCACTGATCAGGGGGGACCTTTTCCTTATTTCATTTTTGGACCCTTGGTATGGAGATATACATGTGTATCTTCAAAATTTGAAGTGCTCTTCCTCTGCTTCTCGCGATGAGCGTCAATGGATATGCCATCAAGAATAGAACTATCTTATCATCGATGATACATTATATTGTTGAGTAGTTGATTTCATTCTCCTTTGTTTTATGACTCATGAAGAGGTAGATCTTGTGTTGAACAACTATCACACTGGAACATGTGGCGATCACTTGTCTAGGTTGGAAATAACCCAAAAAATTATTCACGCTGGATACTTCTGGCTATTAAGCCCTAATATTGGCTCATTACCCCTTAATTGGGTCATATTACATTAGTAATTTTATTTTATTTATGTCGGCTTTATTCCATTAGTTGTAATTATACCTCCCAGTATCCTATATATACCAAGGAGACATTTTCATTTGGAATCATCTTTTACTTGAACATTTAAGTGGGGTAAAAGGAGGTTTCCCCCTCGAAGAGGCTTATTAACTGAAATTATCTCTTTTTCAAGGCGTTGAGTACTTTTTCTGAGGTTTTTCTATGCTATATTGATATTTGGTTCTTAACATATGGTATCAGAGCTCAAGGTCTTGGGTTTTCGCTGCTACATCTGAGACACCTTGGAATTTTCACTATAACTATTTTTCTACAACGTTTCAGAAGGAACAAATTGGAGGATATTTAGTAGACATATCAAGGTACGTTGGGATAAATTTCATCTCCTGAGGCCTTATACTTTCGTAGATACAACCTATACAATATAGGGTTCTGGAATCATCCTGAAATGAGTCATTGCAGAATTTTCTCTATAAAAATGTTTATGTAATGTTTCAGACCCTAAAATCCATAGGCTATTCACATAAACTAGTAAGGTATCTTTGGTAAAAATTTCATCTTCTGGGTCATCTTAAATTTGTAGATAAACCCTGTGTAAGATAGGGTATTTGACTAGTCCTATTGACTAGTCTCAAGAAGGTGTTCCAGGTAAAAAATCATAACTTCTTCCTAGAGTATCCAAATTAAGTGGGACTAGTTTCATTGGATCGTGGACAGTCTATAGTATTTTTGGCACATGTTTCAGAATTTAATATCAATTATTTTGTGTGGGGCATGCTATACAAGTGAGATCTCCTAGAAAGGCCAAAAATCGACAAGCTGTGGGGAAGTTACTGTAAATTCCACTTTGGACATCCAATTTTGATCAGACCTATGACATTGGAAAGAATAAATATCAGAGAACTACATAAAATAAGGTTTCATACCCATAAAGGCTGAAACGTGGGAGATACAACATAAGAAAGATTGTCTAGCAGAACCATCTCAAAATCAAGGTTCAAAAGTGATACTTGGCCAACATGCCACC
>SNQJ01S0146896.1:12654-31897 GCA_010110895.2 Picea sitchensis | reverse complement strand
TTGGAGCCTCCTTCCAGTTGCAGCTAGAAAACAAAGGAAGTTGGTGCTTCCAATGAATGTAATTCTTCAAGACATATAAGAAAAAACATTCTGTGTTTTTTTCCCGATTTGGGTTTCCACGTAAAACACTGGTGTACTGTGTATGTGTATGATTGTTCATTTGTTCATTGCTTATTGACTCTGCACTTATTAGATAATAATGCTTCATTGATATAGCACTTGGATTATATGGTTAAAAGGGATTAAATTGCTCTATTACTAATTCACCCCCCCTCTTAGTAATCCAATAGTAGAGCCTCCCTCTACATGGATACCCTAGTTAGATCCTTTGTTGCATTTTGGCATCCATGCTATGAGTTTTCTATAGCCTTTGGTGTCCTTTTAGTCCCACCATGACTGTGTTTTGAAGCCTCATTATTATTCATCTTTTTCTTTCCTATACCCAAGGGAATTCTTGTGAGCATAGTGTGTTGTCTTTCAAGATCACTTAAACTTTGAAAGTGACATATAACAAGAATTTGTTTATCATTTTCGGCCTCGTTCAGATTAATTAAGAAAAGGATCCCCCCTGGAGTCTTATTTAAGCCCTTTTCAGACTCTCTAAAATTGAAAATATTTTCAAGCGATCTTGTTGTCCTTCATGCTTGTCAAACTAAAATTTGAAGGAACATATGTCCAACGATAGTTTACTGCTTTGTTTTGGCTCGAATGGCTATTTTTATGAAAAAGGTATGCCCTAGGAGATACGATTTTCTAGGAGAGTATTATCAGGAGTAAGTTTGACCCTTTTTCAAGCCCGAAAGACTAAATTTGCAAAAAAGAGCCATTCTCCCTAGTTTTGGTTTATCTCTTTTTTGGTCCTTGGAGATTAGCTATGAAAAAGGAAACACCTTGGAGTTCATAGTTAAGATTTTTTTAGACTCCTTAAATATGAAAATATCGTTGAGTGACCTTTTTCCTTTCACAATCGTTAATTGCTTTAGAAGGAATATCTATTTGGCACAAGTTTACCCCTTTTCCATCCAGTAGATTATCCATGAAAAATGTGTAAATGTGGATGAACCTAAACAGATAAGATATAGCTAGCAAAGGACATACATAGTTTGCAGAAAAATGAGAAAAGATGGAAACAAGAGAGAGAGAATCAAAGAATTGTATTAATTGTATTCCACACTCAAAGAGTGAATAATTTACATTAGATATAGGTTACATGAGTAACTAATTCATCATAGTAGTGATCTAGAGAGATCTAGACACTCACTGATAGAAACTTGAGTGAACTTCCACTTAGTCCTAGATAAAATATCCAAGAAATCATAAGTTAACTGAGACACATGTGTGGAAGTGAGAGAGACACATGCAACTTCTGGTGATAAAACTGAGGTTTCCATGCATGAGTGAATTCCACTTGTCTAACTGACTATGAACTAAAGAGGAATGCCCTATTTTGTAGGGGAATATTCTCTGGAGAGTATATTCTCATATAAGGAATCATTCTCAACATTGGACTATCAAACTTAGGAAAATAATTCTAGGTGAGTGTTTAATATCTTCAACACCCCCTCTGAACACTACTAGGGTGTACATGATGAATGGGTCCCAGCAATAGAGGCCATGTTAGGTACCCATTGTACAATGCATATAAGAATGAAACACTAAAAAATGAGGAAAGATGGAAAAAATCATTGGAAAACTTGCCCCTCAAGGCACAATGCATAAGAAAAAGAAAAAAAAATGAGAAGGAACAAAAAACAGTTGCTAAGAAATTGTGTCCTTCACTCCACGAAGACCTCGCAATTGTGCAAGTTTGTGCTCGTTGAAGATTTTGTTGAAGATTTAGATGTTTGCATAGATATGATGAAACAGATGCATCAGTGATATTTCCACACATATCCACATTCTCTTTTTGTAATGAAGAAGATCCAAAAGAATTTTGGATGAAACTTTGAAAATCGTGCAGTCGTTTTTGGAAAAATGTTGAAAATTTACGGATTTTAAAATTCTCATAACTTCACTTCTCAGGATCTATTTTGAATGATTTGTTTTTTGAAATTGGGTATTTTCCTGAGAGGAATTAAAATATCCAATTTGTGTCTGCAAATTATTCTAAAAAAATATCATAATTGAATCTAATGTGTGCAGCCTCCTTTTTGTCTCCCGAGATGCATGCATGGCACATGAAAAATATTATGCATGTGACTCTTGAGATGCATGCATGATATATTCCATATGAAATTCATAAAATAAATATGAATTGGAGTATAAATAATCCACAATTAATGTAACAAGAATTTGTGTAGATACTTGTGTAAAAGACTCTTCAAAATAAGAGGCTTGATCTTTTGATGGTTCCTCTTCTGGATCTATAATTTGAATCTCTTGCATGAAATTTTCACAATCTTATTTATTCCCTAATAGAACCTCCAATATGATCCATAGTTCATTCGGAGCTGAGTTTCGTGATTCATCATATACTTGGTGGATAATTTTAGGATAAATAAACAAGAAGATACATCCTATGGCCATATCTTATCTATTGAAAAAGTCATTTTTTTTTACGGCAAAACCATGCTCTACTTCCATTTCCATAGTTATTTGGTACAAACCTCTACCTCTAAGATGAAGAAGAATTTTTGGCTTCCACTCCAAATAGTTATGAGGCGTGAGAAGTATTGTCGATAAATAATCCATCTTTTTTGCGTTCTTCAATCTCCAATTCTAGCAAAAAGAGTCTGGTGTGTATTTTTCCTACAAATCCGTCGACTCTGATACCATATAAATGTGGATGAACTTGCACATATAAGATCTATCTATAAAAGGACGTACACAATTTGCATAAAAATAAGAAAATATGGAAACGAGAGAGAGAGAGAGAATCAAAGAATTGTATTAACTGTATTACACACTCAAAGAGTGAATAATTTACAATAGATATAGGTTACATGAGTAAATAATGTGCCATAGTAGTGATATAGAGAGATCTAGGCACTCACTATTAGAAACTGGAGTGAAATTCCACCTAGTCCCAGTTAACTGATCCATGTAATCATTAGTTAACTGAGACACATGTGTGGAAGTGAGAGAGACACATGCAACTGTTGGTGATAAAAATGAGGTTTCCATGCATGAATGACTTTCACTACTCTAACTAAGTGTAACTAACTTTGAACTTAAGAGGAACACCCTATTTTGTAGGGGAATATTCTCTAGAGAGAATATTCTTATCTATGGAATCATTCTCAACATTGGACTATCAAACTTAGGAAAATAATTCTAGGTGAGTGTTTAATATCTCCAACAAAAGGTACACCTCGGGAGACATGTCTCATCGAGAGAGTTCTCCTAAGTTATGTTTTATACTTTTTCAGGCTTAGGGGACTAAATTACGAAAAAAGCGGTGAGTCCATAGTTAAGCTCTTTTTAGATTCCTTAAAATTGAAAATATAGCCAACTGATCTTGTCTCTATCACACTCATGAAAATGGTTTTGAAGAGACGTCCTTTCGATATAAGTTTAACCCTTTTCCAGATTGACTAGAATAATTAAAAAAAAAAACAATACTCCGTCCCTAGTTACCAAAAGAGTTCTCCTTGGTATAATTTTATTTTTTTTCGGGCCCTGGAGACTAACCTTATGAAAAAGATTACTCTGGAGTCTTCTTTTAGTGTTTTTTTCAAACTCTCTAAAAATGAAAAACCACTCAGCTTATCTTCTCTAGGTTTGTAAAACTTCACATGGAAGGAGTCTTGTTGTGTCATGATGTAATAGCATCACATGTCTCATCCTTGCATCATTGGCCTAATTCCAACTTCATGTTGCAATTACTGAACCTATAGAGAATTCCTTAGGTGCAATCCTTGTAGCACTTTTTCCCCTTGCAATATGACACCTTGATGCATGGAGGAATTTTATCAAGTTTTTTTATCCTACACATGTCTCCTTGAATTAAACACTAGTATGTTCCATGTTCTTGGAAATAGTTTTATTTCCTGCGACACTTGTTCCTCCTTTGTAACATAGCATTTTTTTATTCTTTTTCAAGCTCGTTAAATATTTTAAAAAGACAACAAAATAAAATATTCCAAAAAGAGGGGATGGGATATACATTTTCTTTTCTCGTCTGCAATATAGTCACCCTTGGACAAAGCACATCATTCCCTTTGTTCTATAAGCATTGGGATCTAGTATGACCTTCGGAAGTTGTTCTCATTACATAGAGTTGTGTCCTCCTCAATTTGGTTCCTCTTCCAAACATATGGAGAGTTTGTGGTGCCTCATGTGTCACAGACTTGTGTCAATAATATGTTTCCTGAGTCTCATCATTTTGTTGTGATTTTGTCCAAGGGAATGTTTTTCAACCTCTTGGGCCCCAACAACTACCCTTATATTTTCACAAAATTTAAAGGGCCCCCATTAGAATCTTGATAATTATAATGAGCTACAGAATCAACATTTTCAAATAGTTCCATTCCTTGGCTTGCTTTGAGGCAAACTTAAGACATTCATTTTAGTATGAGACATTCATTACAAGAGTATATGTCAAAAGTTAGAAACGAACATAAAAATCTCAATTTAAACAAAAACGTTAATTTTTATTAAATGTTCACTTTCATTTAAATTATGATTATCTGTTCTTTCTTTTGCTCAATAGCAAGTTTGACTATTTTGAATAATGTGTTCAATACTTCACCAAATAATATCTTGGTTGGTTTTTCATTTTCATTGAAATCATTTAGTGATGTTAATTAATTAAACTCTTTTTTCATTTTGCATCTCATTTCAAAATAATAATAATAATCAAAGAATTATCTATCATTTGTTGATTTTGTAAAAAACCAAAATTAATATTTTTTCTTCATTAACTTGAAGCTTCTAGATCATATTTAAAAAAAATTTATAAATAATGTTTGTTTATAAATTATAGTTAGTTTAAAATTCATTTTTGATTTTTCTAGATTTTGTTTTATTCACAATTTTAGGTTATTAATTTAGGTTTCTTTTTTGTTTCACAGGTTTCTATTATCAAATATTTGATACGGATCTGATCATGGCTTGATTTTATTATCCAAATACGTTCAAGATGATTGATCCAAAAATAATTTTGGATTGCTACAAATGATTTTATGAGCAACAACAGATAAAATTTGGTAAGGCGTCAAGATGAGACAAATGATTTTGTAGAACTGATTGCAGGCAAACCGTGAGGAATTAGAAGAAACGGTTGAAGAAGCAGAACCCAAATGGACCCATTTACCTTCTGCATAGAGATGTTCCCAAACAAATGCACGATTTGAGAGATATTTGGGTCTCTTTTAGAGGCAAATTTCAGGTGGCGGAAATTAATAGTGACACCCAGATTGTTCATTCATTTTATAAATATATGAGAAAGATCAGAGCCAAAGGGATCCAAGAATTGGAGAGGAGGATTTTAATCCTTTCTCTTTTGTATATTATTTCTTTTGTAAACTTTTTATTTATTTTCTAATGGAGTAATGGATGGCTGGAAGCTTTGGGAGAATGGACGAGTATTTTTAAAGAAGAATATGGAATTCCAGGTTGCTTAATGGCTTTTGTCCTGTAAGTAAAATGGTTTTATTTTCATATAATATCTGCATATTCTTTCAATAATTGATTATGCATTGATTTAAATAGATTTAGTCTTTTTTATCAATACATGGTTAATTATTGTTATTTATATATTAATTTTTCCAATCTTTAAGAGTTTATTATCCAAAACAATTCTTCCAGGACTACAATATGGGCATGTGATTTTGAGAAAGAATATGGGAAAGTAATTCATCTTTGGCTTTAGACCTGTGTGATACTTATTCCATTTCATTCTTTCATTATTGTTATATTATGAAAATGTTATAACGGTTGATTTTAGCTTCAACTTGTCAATCATATGGTGTTTTCATACTGTTAAATGTTATATGCTGCCCATAATTTCTTATTCCATTTTTTATATGTGATCAATCAATCATTTGATTATTATGGAATTTATTTCTAATGTTAAATGATAGATAATATCAATACCCAGAATTGAGTTTTCTTTTATTCTTAAATATTGATTATCATAAGATCACATGATTTTTAATTAGTTGTATTCCTGTTGTTTTTAATTTACTCCAATATCAAATACTTCTTTGAATGTATTCTGGAAGTGCTAGTATTGTTCTGTTATAGGTTTCCCTTAACAACAGTACAGGCAGGAGCTCATACAACACAAAAAGATAAGTTTCGTCGATTAGCGACAGGTTATTATGTGTGTTATTTAGTTAAGTTGTTTATGAATGAAACAATGAATGTATGGTTCTGCTTTCACTATCCACATGTTCATGTTTCATTAACTTTTTTTTGCAAGATTCTTTAAATTTATAAAAGAAAAACAATAAATATTTTTATGTGCTTTCTTTATCTACTTCCTAGAAGAAATCATTTTTACATCGATTTTCGTAAGTTTCGATTAAAACTTGCAGCTTGTAAATCATGTAAATAAATGAGACTTGTATATCTTCTTCTTAAATACAACTACTACAGTTACATTAGAGAATATTTACATATATATAGTGTTTAGTAATTATTTAGTTATTTCTCTATTTTATTTGTTTCTTTTGGGATTCTTAGATCGGCTAATGAAGCCATTAAACCCGTCAGAATGAGTTACACCAAATGGCTTGGGTTATTTAGAAAACCTCGAACCAGACTCGCTTGTCCAGTTGACAGATGGTCAATTTCACCCATCAACACAACCCGAGTTGGCCTTTTTGTAGTTAGTCTCTTTAATTTCATGAGTTGGCCATCCTGAGAATCTAGTAAAGTTCATATTTGGAATCAATGAAGTTTAGTACCTGTTGTTTAAGTTCTTCCAGTATTTCCATGATAGTTTGCAAAGACCTTAGGGTAGTGAGTCCTAAAATCCTATTTTACTCCTACTTTAGTTTTTAATACCTTGAAGATATTGCTCGATTTATGAAGCTACCTCCTCCAACTACATGCATTGATGCTTCCTAAAGATTCATATCACATTGTTTTTGTATCTCTTCAGATGATTTTGAGATGTAGCTCCACTGTGTATTATTTGTGGCTACGATCTATATAGACATTATTATTTGTCTCGTAGTCATGATTATTTTATATGACATGGATCTACAGTTTACTTGGTTGGCATCCATGCTTAGTTTATCTCGAGCATGGGTATGCCTGCCTCAGAGAGATTATCATTATTTTTTAGATGACATGCTCACGAACAATTGTATTGGGATCACTTGACTTTGTGCCTTCCCACCGTGTAAAGATGTTATAATGTATTTTGACCATTAATTACTCTTATGAACTCATACATTAGGGGGCATCTATTATATTCCAAAAATCCCACATCTACGCATACAAGACATTGGCCCATCCATTTGCATCCTTTTCCAAGCATATTGTTGAGGTTTCCTTCCAAAACAAAAATTGTTGGATAATGTATGCATCCTACTACCCTATTATCATATGTACATATGCATGTTACATGCTAGTCTACCAAAGTACATATTCTTGTTGCATGCTAGTTAGCCCATGTTTACCTCAAAAAAATGCAAAAAATATAAAATTGCACGTATTTCGACGGAGTTTATGGGCTATGGAGGGTTTCATAAACATTTTACCCCATGTATCCCTTTTCCAAACCGAAAACTATTTTTTTCTCATATAAAAAGAGGTCTATGGGAGTCATTTAGATGTATGAACAAGAGAATAAGAAAACTCTGCCAAAACCTTTCCCTCTCATTGACCTTGTTTTGCATCTAGTTTTGAGTTTTATCCTCAAATTTCCCTTCCTTCAATTCTCCCTATGAAACCCTTCCTTCTTCCCATGTTCGCATGTTGGTTGCGAGAATTATATGTGGGATTGGCGCACTTGGAGTCATGACAGAGGAGTTCAAACTTGGTTCCTAGAGCGATGTCCACAAGCAAAGGTTGTAACCTTTCATGTTGTATATGAATACAAGAGATTATCTTTGTCCCAAAACTTTATGTGTACATGTTCTTATCTATTTGATCATTTACATCTATATTTAGGATTTTAAGTGATTAGTATAGATTGTATATGTTGTTGTGTTGTGTTCCTAATCTATTGCATGTCAATTTTGGGAGGAGATATGTGATCTAAGAGACAAAAACAAGTGGAAGAGGTCTATATCAACCGTAAGGATTCAAGGTGTTCCTCTTAACCTTATATTTCCTCTCTCTCATCACTTAGTCTATATTTTTTTTGGGTATATTAGAGATAAGTCAATCTTTTAAGGGAGTTATCGCTCTCCCTATTCCTTAGACCCAGTTTAGGAGGATTTTTTCCATAGCAGGAAACTCAAAGATGCTTATGGCATGGTAGCTATAATCATAAGGGTGTGTCAAATGGAACAATGAGTTTAATTATTTCCTGAAGAATCTCTATGGAATAGAGAAAATGACTTCTAGATATGGTATGAATACATGATTTTGGTGCTTGACAAAAGAGAAAAGGGTGGATAATAAGCTTCGTTAGCAAAGGCATGGATCCTTTTGAAGAATTTTGATTTGTACATGGTATATAATGCACTGAGTATAGTGCATAAAAAAGGGGGAGGGGAATGTAATACCCCTAGGCTGAACCCAATTATACATATAAATGTAAAGGAACACATAGAATAGTGAGTTGTGGGTATTGATTGTAAATGTAATTATACATATAATTTGGTGAGTCAATGGTACAAGGTATTTGGTTCGGTTCTGCATGCATTTATTCAGTGCATGGGAATATCATACCAAAGAAGTGCACACATTTATAATGTATCGTACACATGTGTAAGTGCACAAATTTATAATGTATCACACACATGTGTAAGTGCAAATGAATGGCACACCAAAAGAAGAGTGCACACATCCCATAGTTTCGCACACACTGGATTGAGTGCACGATCTTGAGGCCATGGAGCCTTTATATATGTTGTATTTTATAGGCTAGTGAGTTAGGTTATTATAGGCTAGAATGCTTATATGATTATTAGGCTAGGGAGCCTAGATGCTAAAGGACATCATGCCTATATTATAATTGTAAATCATACTCATATTATTAATAAAGTACACCATTGTTGTAGAATGAACTAACAAAAGAGACGGGGGGGTAAAATCCACTAGAAAGGGATAAGGGATCTAAGACTCTAGGAAAGGGGATAATCTAAAGCGGGATTGAGACCAATGGAATATTATATTAATATTCCTAAAAGGTTAAAGTATGGATATAAATTTATAAATCCTAAGTTCTAAAGGGGGGGACAAGAGAGTCCCTTGGGTGCCATGTGTCATAAAAGGCACATGCATATATATAATAGGGATATTTAGTGTAATGAGGAGGATACATAGATTATTCACTCATGATTTCCTACCATCCACTTAGCCTTTCTACCATTTGTACATGTACCTAGTTTGAATGAAGGGTGAAGAGGAGGGTTTTTAGGCCCATGGTCGAAGAGGTGGGTCATCAGGCTTGTGGTCAAAAAGGTGGGTTATTAGGAACATGGTCGAAGAAGCGGGTTTTCAGGCCCTTAGGAAGTTCTCTCCAGGTGAGATATTTTATATGTCAAATAAATAGGTTGTCAGGCCCGTGAGTAGTTTCTTGAGATAAGACTACTCGAAATTGTTCCCTGGTGCTTTGGGAAATAACTATAGGACTTTGAGTCTTTCTTTCCAGCCTGTTGTTCAAGCCCTGGAAGGGAAGTGGGGAAGCTGAGGGACTATTGAGTAGAGAAGTGGCACAATTCTTGGGTTGGGATATGCATGTGGGGAATGAGAGATTGTATGATAGTTGCAACAGTTTGGGACCTTGTACAGAGCAATTTTTCTTCTTATCAGACCCTAGACTGGATTAATATTCCCTTTTCCCTAGTAGAGTTTACCCCTAGCTCGGGGGTGACCCACTGCTGAGATTTGATTAGTGTGGTCTATGGATGGGAGGACCGTGGAAATTCTGCATGCAGTTGGTGTTTATTTCCCGAGATAAGTGTCTTTCATGTGCTTATTTCAATTACCATGTGTGTGTAATTATTATTTTTTCGTCATGAAAGATCTATTGTTAAATACTATATATGAATTGTGATTGTTGCATGCATGCTATTATTATTTCCGCTTAACTATGTTCATATGCATAATTTATTATTTAATTTAATGGTATCAAAATTTGTGATTCTATGTGGCACGACCTAGCTCAGGGTTGGGGACATTACAAGATAAATTTGTTGAGTTGTTGATAATGGGGGCATTACAAGGTGATTTAAATTAGTATCAAAGTTCAGAGTTTTAAGTGGCATATCCTAGAAAGTGACCGGGGATGTTAAAATAAGGGATACCATGGATTCCTGATGGGGGAGGATTGATCCAAGTGGATATTGGTGGCCACCCACCTCTTCCAATTTTTGGGATCACCACAATCACAATATAGATGGAGTTAGAGTGTGATGGAAACATGTGTATTCCTTGGATAAACCTTTCCAATGGGCTATCATGTGCCTAAAATGGAGATCATGTGCAAACAATATGAACCCGAGAAGTTGATGTACCAACTTACCCCATTAGGGCCCACATGACTTTTGGCGCTTCATCTCCTAGGAATATATTTTTGGATGTCTAGAGTTTTTTTATTACTTGTTGATGCTAAAAAATTATGGAGGCCTCATTGTAATGTGAACAAGTGAATTCGTGTGGCTATCACATCTCTTCTCAAAGATTAGCTACTGCCATTCGAGCAAGATTGTTTCATTCTTCATTTTACAGTTTAAACATATTTCTTTATTGAATAGAAGTTAGGTTTCACTGTATCTCTATTATTTTTCATTGTATCTCTGTGTCAATGTTATAGATCTGTGTTTCATTTCATTCCTCTCATAAATCTGGATCAATATCATGATGACTTCATGTTCCTATGAAACAAAAACTCTATGGGTGGGTATCCTTTAGTCCTAGGATGACCATGGTTAGCCATTGTTGATGCCTACATTGGTTGTTGGTTAAGAAAAATCACTATTTTCCATGGGGCATCCACTAAATAGTTAACTCTCTACCCTCCTTTCAAACCCAACATAGACCTATAAATACAACTTTGGGTTGATGGAGAATAAATTGATGAAGGGGAAGATCATCATATCATATGTGTAGATCAATACCTATTCATAAGAAATAAAATAGAGGACGAAGAAATCAATGATTTTGTATCCTCCTCCTCTTCCTCACAAAACACACTTCTTGAGAATATTATGAAACCAAAAACTCATCTTTCCTTAGCTTCCACAAGAATCTCACCCATTGAACACAAACATGTACAAGAAAAATACCAAGGATCCCTTATAGAAACCATAGAAATTAGCATTGGTAAAACCTTGAAAATCAATCAAGGACTAACCGAAAAATAAAAAGAGTGACTAGTTCAAGTGTTGTAGATGCACAATGATGCCTTTTCCTGGGATTACTATGACATGAAGGGGATCCACCCTATTCTTTGTACACATCATATATATATCAAGGAAGGGTTCAGACCCATTCGTCAACCTTAGCACCATATGAACCCGACGATGAAAGACATATTCACAGAAGAGCTATAGAAACTACTTACAAATAACCTCATCTATCCCATTTCTGATATCCAGTGAGTTTCCCATCTTGTCATAGTACCAAATAAAAATGGTAAATGGAGGATTTGTGTAGATTATCAAGAATTAAATAAGGAAACACATAAATATCACTTCTCATTGTCGTTTATTGACTAGGTCCTGGACATGCTCACATGAAATAAATATTTCTCTTTCCTCAACGGTTTCAGTGGATACAACCAGATATGAATCATGCCAAAAGAATAAGAGAAAATAGTGTTCACCTACCCTTGGGAGACATTTTCCTACCATGTTCTACCATTCAGGTTATGCAACGCCCTCGCCACCTTTCAATGAGCCATCATAGCTATATTGTTTGATATCGTTCATGATTGCATGGAAGTCTATATGGATGATTTTACAACATATGCAGACGAATTTTATGAAGAATTAGACAATATGGAAAATACATTAATCAGGTGCAAGGAGTCAAATGTTTCCCTTAGTAATGAAAAGTATTTGATGATGGAAACCAATGGCATTGTGCTAGGACATCATTTCTAGAAAAAATGTATTCAAATCGACTCAAAGAAAATAAAGGTAATACTAAATTTTCCAACTCCAACTTCATAGAAGCATGTATGAATATTTATAGGATATGTGGGTTATTATCGTAGATTCTTTGAAACTTTTCACGTATTACTCGCCCATTAATTTCCTTACTTTGCAAAGATATTGAGTTTGTATGGATAGAGACATGCCAACATGCACTTGATGAATTAAAAGTCAAAGTATCTRAAGCTCATGTATTAAGAGGGTCTGTTTGGACCCTCCCATTCCACATTTCCACAGACACATTCAACACGGCTATTAGAGAAGTCCTTGAAAAACTAGAATGAAAATACCCATATGCAATCAACTATGTCAGTAAGAATCTATTTCCTATTGAACTAAACTATACAGTAACTGAAAAAGAGTTTATTTTTGTTATTCATGCAATAAACAAGTTTAAACACTACATCATTGGATATTATGTAATCTTACATAATAATAATGTTGCTATCAAATAGTTAATGAACAAACCAATCACAAATGACAAGGTCACTGGGTGGTTTCTTTTATTGAAAGAATTGGACATTACCATTTTATATAAATTGAGAAAATATAATGTAGTGGTTGACTTTATTTCTAGAATAGTTCATCTAATGTGAATGAACCGCCAGTAGAAGGTTGTTTTCCATATGAAAACCTCTTTGAAGTATCTACTAACTCACATTGGTTTGCAGATATTTCTAAGTTTTTGGTTGTAGGTAAACTTCTTCATCATATGAATCCCAAAGAATGACAAAGAATAGTTAGGAAAAGTGAAAGATTCTCATGGATTGATTGTTTCCTCTTCTACATTGGGCCTGATATGATTATCATAAGGTGTGTACAAGAGGATAAAATCCATGAAATACTAAATTCCTATCATGATAGGCCATGTGGGGGCCACTTTGTAGATAAAATAAATGGGTACCAGATACTTCACCAGGGGTATTATTGGCCCACACTCTTCATATGTGAAGAGGTGAGACAACTATCAATACATGGGTAGACATGTACAAACACATGAAATTCCACTTAAACCACATATGGTGTCAGAACATTTTGACAAATGGGAAATTGATTTTGTGGGAGCGAAAAATTCCCCATCTCATCAACACTCTTACATCCTCATCTGTACAGACTATGTTAAAAATTGGATGGAGGAAAAGGAACTTTTGAGAACAACCGAACAAGTAGTAGTAGAATTTCTCCATGAGGAATTCTTTTTAAGGTTTGAGATACCATGGGAGATAGTGACAGATGGAGGAACTCATTTCACATGATGACTTGTTATAGATATTATGGGTTGTTATCACTGGAATTTATTCCACAAATGGTTACAGGAATCCGGCATCTCCAAACACCCATTAGTTCATCCATGGCCCAGAAAATGCATTTCCAAAGGGCACAAAACTATACAACTGGTTATAAAATCAGCATGCGCTAAGGATACAAAGGTACCACACGCACATATGATAGTCGAACAACATCGTAAAACCGCACATGTGCCTGATACGTGAATGTGGACGCAAAAAGCTGTGCATACCTCAGAACGACTGTAATATACCAGATATAAATTGTATGAAAAACTGAAATAAAATGCTAGTAATGGAAGAATAACAACAATATAACCAAAACATTCAACACAATAACACTAAAATGATATAAGAATAACAACAAAAATAACACTTTGAATCTAAAAGCAATGTTCATGGGCCTCTTTGAGGGGGCAACCTCTAGTTGAGAAGAGCTCTATTACAATAACATCCAAGCTAGGGTTCTCATACCCTCGACCTATTTATACTAAAAAAAGGCATCTAGAGGAAGATCCTTCTAGAAGCAGAAGCTTCTATTAGGTCTTCTTACATCCACCTTATTCTATTTTATTGAAAGGCCTTATTAATATTTACCTTTATTACATCTGAATATACTGTTCTACCTATGTGTGGGTTAGGACCCTAACATGTCCTCCCCCTTAAAAACAACCTTGTCCTCAAGGCTTGAGATGAGGAAATTGTTGTAGAATGGTAGTTGGTTCCCAAGTGGCATCTGCTAGAGTTGTATCTTTCCACTATACTAGAACTTCCTTGATGGTTCTTTGACATAGGCGATGCTCATGCTGGTCCAAAACTGCTTCTAGCTATAGCCAAATGGATCCTTCTTCAGCTAACTTTGGAAGGTTGGTTTGAATTTGGCACTTAGCTCCAATCACCTTCTTTAAGCATGAAACATGAAAAACAGGATGTAACTTCGAATTGCTGGGCAAAGCTAACTAATAGGCGACTTATCCCACACACTTGAGTACGGTATAAGGACCATAAAATTTGGGCGCTAGCTTCTGACAATTCTCGGCCTTGAGGGAAGTTTGCTTGTAAGGTTGCAGTAGAAGAAACACCTGATACCCTTCTACAAATTGACGTTCAGAGTGACCTTGATCTTCTTGTTGCTTCATGCTATTCTATGCCATGAACAAATTCTCTTTGAGGATACGGAGAATAGCCTCTCTAACTGTAAGTGTTAGGTCAACCGCTTGGACTTTCGAGGCACCCAGTAAGTATGAGAGAAATAAAGGTGGATTTTGTCCATATACCGCTTCAAAAGGAGTCATGTGTGTAGTTGTATGGTATGAAGTGTTGTACCACCATTCAACTAGGGGTAACCATTTAGCCCACTGATTTTTCTTTTCCGAGGAAAAACACCTCAAATATGTTTCCAAACACTTGTTGACAACTTCCATTTGGCCATCAGTCTGGGGATGATAAGTTGTGCTAAGATGCAATTCGGTTCCTTGTATCTTGAACAGTTCTTGCCAAAAATTGATTGTGAAAGTTGGGTCACGATCAGAAACAATAGAGTGCAGCATGCCATGAAGCTTGAAGACTTGATCCATGAATGTTTGAGTGATCATGGATGTTGTAAATGGGTATTGAAGGGCGCAGAAATGAGCATACTTGGAAAGGTGATCAACAACCACCATGTTGACGAATTTATTTCCCGATTTGGTTAAGTTGGTAATAAAATCCATAGAGATATCCTTCCAAATAGTAGGTGGAATCGGGAGCGGTTGTAGTGTGTCAGGTGATTTTACTGTTTCTCCCTTGTTGTGTTGACACACATCACATTCAACTACAAAATTATGAATGTCATGTTTCATACCATCCCAGAAAAAGGAATGTTTGACCCTGTCATAGGTTTTGGTGAACCTGGAGTGCCCTGTTGTGGGTGTAGCATGAAGCTCGGAAAGTACTGTGGATTTAAGATTTGATTGTTCACTTAAATACAAATGGCCTTTGTATCGAAGTTCCTCATGGAGCTAAGAGTACCCCGAGGAAGCTGGAGCCTTAGACTGCAATTGGTGGATCCACTGCAAACTTTTGGGATCTTGTAGCCATTCCTGGCGAATGGCTTGGAGGCAATCTAGTACGATGAATGAAAGAGACAAAAGGGATCCTTCATCTTCATATTTTTGGGAAAGTGCATCCGCAACCACATTGTCTTTTCATTTCTTATAAATGATCTCATACTCATATCCAAAGAGCTTAGTCACCCATTTTTTTTTTTCTAGGGAGGAAATGCATTGTTCCAGAAAATACTTGAGGCTTTCATGGTTTGTCTTAATTTGGAAACGTTTCCCCAATATATAAGGACACCACAGATCCAAAGCATGGAGAATAGCCAACATTTCCTTTTCATAGATGGATTTTTACATATTTCTTTCAGATAGTTGCTTGTTGGTAAAGGCCAAAGGTCAACCCTCTTACATAAGGACAACACTAATTCCTTTCCCGGAGGCATCACATTCCAACACAAAGGTCTTTGTGAAATCGGGAAGGGCAAGGATTGGAGTGGTTCACATGGCCATCTTCAAGGTCTATAAAGCTTGAGTAGCAGCTGGAGTCCAAGTGAACGAGTTCTTTTTTAGGAGAGCAGTGAGAGGTGTTGCAATCTTCCCATAATTCTTAACAAACTTGCAATAATACCCTGTTAAGCCTAGAAATCCACGTAATCTCTTAAGATTCTTTGGGTGAGGCTAGTCTTGCATAGCTTCATTATTTTTAGGATCCACCCTGACGCCATATTTTCCAACCAGATGACCCAAGTATTCTACTTCTGAGGTGCCAAAAGCACATTTAGACTGTTTCAGGAAAAGTTGGTGCTGAGAGAGTAGATGGAGAACTCGATCCACATGAGCAAGATGGTCTGTCTAGATTTTTCTATAGATGAGGATATCATCAGAGAAAACTAAGACAAAGTGGGGGATAAAAGGATGGAATACATGATTCATGAGGCTTTGGAAGGTGGAGGGGGCATTACACAAGCCAAAGGGCATGACCAAAAACTCATAGTGGCCCTCATGAATTCTAAAGGAAGTCTTGGGAATGTCTACATATTTCATATGTATCTGGTGGTATCCCAAAGGGAGATCCAATTTAATGAAGAATTGGGCGCCACTCAATTCATCCAGGAGGTCACTAATGACAAGAATGGGGAATTTGTCTTTGATGGTAAGTTTGTTGAGGGCACGAAAGTCAGGACACATTCGCCAAGAACCTTCTTTCTTCAGGATCATGACCACAGGGGATGAGTAGGGGCTCATACTAGGGCAGATAATGCCTACATTAAGGAGTTCCTGGACCATTTTCTCAATTTCATTTTTTTGGGAAAAGGGGTGATGATACAGACGAATATTGGGAGGATGTCTTCCAGGTACAAGGGGAATGGAATGATCATGAACACCATGGGAAGGAGGGAGGCCTTGGGGAGCGAAAAAGAGCAATTGATGTTTAGAAAGGATGGCTTGGAGGTGGTGCGGTACCGAGGGTGTCTCTATTGCTTGTATGGCATGGAGTTAGGAGATAACACCAGAATGACCCTTTTTGAGCAGCTTTTCCATGCAGTGGGAACTAATGATCTCAGGTGAACTGACGGTGATGCCTTGGAACTTATATTAGTGGCCCTCTTGGTCGAATTGCATGGTTAAGTCTTTAAAATCCATGAGAATGGGACCCAAAGTCCTTAGCGAGTCTACACCCAACACAATGTCACAACCTCCCATGTTGATAGCAAACATATGGGATTTCAGGTGGTAGTCACCAATTTGGAGACGCACATTTTCACAACGCCCTCCACATTTCATGGAACCACCATTGGAAATCATGATTTGGAAATTATTGACAGCATGTATGTAGCAATGGGTTTCTTGGGAAATGCAAAGATGAATAAAATTATGGGTGATGCCACTATCAACCATAATGATGACCTTCCGATGTTTGATGTAACCGATTAGCTTGAGGGTTTGGGGAGCGAAGAAGCTAGTGAGAGAATTGAGGGAAATGACCGGTTCTACTTCGGGAGGGTCTGAGGGAGGGGTTATGTTAGTGGATTCAAGTGACTCAGACACAGAGGGAGTTTATTCATATTCTTCCGAAATCTACTTGGAGATGGCCATAAAAATATTTTGTTCTTTACACTTGTGGCCCAAAAAATATTTGTCATCACATTTATAACAAAGGCCTTTGAGTTGGCATTCAACCATTTCATCCCTAGTTAATTTTTGGATCTTTAGTGGAGTAGAGGGAGTAGTGGGATTTATTGTTTTAGGGTGATGGATAAAGGAGGTTTTGTGGTTTTGAGAAGATACAACCTGTTGTGCTTCTTTATCTCTTTTGGTATCCTCCACCCAACTTTCACGCTGAGCCATGAGGACATGGGCCCAAATTTCATCCTTGAGGTCGCTGATAAAACACTCTCTAAAAAAGGAATTAGGCATGCCCTCTTTTCAAGCTAGGTGCGCAAAGGAAGCTATAAAGTCTTCCATGGTTCCTAATTGTTTCAGCTTTGTCAAATGGCTCAAATGGTTGGTGTTAGTGTCAAATCATTCATAAGGCTCTGCCACAAAGTGTGTCCAAGCAATATACCCTTGATGAGAATTTTCTTTCCATTGCCACCATTGCCAACGTTCTTGATCCATATGGAAAACACCATACCGGAGTTTGGCCAAGTCATCTGTAATGTCGTATAAAGAGAAGTAATGTTCCATTTGGGTTACCCAACCAGTGGGGTCCGAACCATCAAATTTGGTCACATCCACCCACGGGAGGCGTAGGTCACGTTGAAAGTGATGGTTTTGCAAGGTACGAGAATGAGAGGAATGGTCAACTTCAGTATGTGGAGGTGAGGAAGAGGAAGGGTTATCTGTAGGAATATGCAATTTGGTGCAGAGTGTCGAAAATACTGATTCAAGTTGGGTGGTGAGGTCTTGTTTGATTTCCCCCATTGAGGAATGAATGGTTGTATTGATGGAAGCAACATTGGCAGTGAGTTGTTTCACTTCTTGTTGGGTCTCAATGAGACTAGATTGCAAGGTGTTGAAGTGATCTTCCAAGTCTTGGCTACGAGCATGGGCCATGAGGATGAGGAAATTGAAAAGGGATGGGCAAGGTAAAAAATTTTAGCCGGAAAAATGATATGGATGAATGTAATAAGGGTGAAGAGATGAATCCAATGGAATAGGTCTCAAATAATGGTGAAAACATTTCCAGACTTTTTTTTATTTCTATTTTTTTTTATTTTGTTTTACAGAGTTATACTCCAGTCTGAAGAATACTGCAGAGAGGAAATGCCCAAATGCTTAACCAGAAAGAAATGTCTATTTACTTGGCAACCTAAAGACAATTGCACAACAATAGATCTTGTCTATTTTAATTTGTTTATATTTTTGTCCCCCAAGGGTTAGGTATTCAAGGGTTCTACAGACAAGGGCTTTCGCTGTGCCATAGCTCTCTGATATATGTGCAGGGTTTAACAATAGCAATCGACCCAATATCTCAGGGAACTAACTAAGGAGGATAGACCGTACCCTTAGTCGTACTACCCGACTACCCAGGTACTAGAGAGTATCTTCCCGAGTGTTGTTCTTGGTGACACTATAGCAGTCAGGTGGCCGATCAGTTTATCTAAAGAGGGCTTCAGGTAATCTAGGTCGATGCGTACAGAGGTTCTGTTTGATGCACTACCACTCGAAGGTGTACCAAAAGGGGTTACAAGGG
>SNQJ01S0146894.1:39370-58409 GCA_010110895.2 Picea sitchensis | reverse complement strand
GGCCTTTAGTCCCTTCTTCCATGAGATAAGGTGCAATCATGTAAATAGGTCAACCCAATGCCCGGACAAGGGGAGTGGGATAAATGAGTGGGAGATAAGATGAAACAATGGTGTTATGATGGGAGCGGACGATGGATTTTCAGAAATTCCCCCAGTGGCAAACCAAAACCTATGGGCATAGGCTTGCTAGGGCACCTTGTCAATTCCCCCAAGCATGTTCAAGTGGGAAAATGTAAGATCCAAGCAGTTGTTAGAGATAAAAGGAATTAGATGCATATATTTAAAGGTTTTGATGATCAAAAGTGATACATACCATGATACCTAGACCAATTACCTCATGGAGCAAGAACCTTCTCTGATACACGACCACGCCGATGGTGATGGATGTTGCTGCTATTGACAAGACAAAGATTATGGAAGAAGAAAAGGATGGGCCCTCCATGGCCATACTCAAGTCAATCCTTCTCTCGATACTCCATTTCTAGGACCTGTGGGCCTCAAGACATGATCTCCTAGTTATCCCTAAAAAGTGGGGATAACAGAAAGCATATCCACGACTGTGTTGTGCTCCTGTAGACATGGCACACAATGAAATAATAAAAAGAGGCCAATATTCCATGTACTTCTTCAAATAAAGAGAGAAAAATAATGTTGTGATAAGACTATATTTTCCAAACCCAATTTATAACTATCATTAAGTCCCCCAAAATTTGTAAAGATTTGACTCCCTTCTCCCTTGCAAAGAGTAAGATGAGTCTTAAAGACATAAGCTCTGCATAATTGTTTATGCCTGGCGCTAAACCCATCTTGAGTTTGTAGTAATAACTTTCTAACAGGTAAATTAGTGTACCCCCCCCCCACATTGTTGATTACTATTTTGTTACGCCTCGTCAAAATAAGCCCACGACATCATGGGCTCCACTTTCTCTTCTTCAACCAACCGAATTGGAACAATTCCTTTTTCATGTGGGAAATGAGAAAGAATGTTGAGTCCCTATACTACTATTATTTCTGGGATGGAGGGATTATCCTAGAAGATGGAAGAGTTCTTATCCAACCATACTCACCAACTTACAATCAATGGAAGAGCCTTTATTCGGTTATATGCAGATGTGGAGGTACAATCCCTCCAATCCTTCTCCACTGTCTGACCATTCCAAATGTAATCTTGGTGTAGTTTTGTAGAGAATTATTTCCAGATTTGGTTTACGAAGGAACATTGAATAAAGAGATGTGCCATTGTTTCCTCATCTGCCTTGCACAGGGTGCACCACCCTAGCCCCTCTTTCTATCTTATTTTCATTGAGTCCTATGTAGGCAATTTGTTTTTTATCATGCACCACATAAAAATGTGGGCTTTCAAGGGGAATTTTAATTTCCATAGGCCTTTCCACCACAATTGTGGCTCCCTTAGAATGATACCAATATTGAGTTGAATGTAACCCAATTTTGGTGTGTAGGCCTCATGCGATGCATATTTCCAAACTAGTTTGTCTTCTCTGTTAGTTATTCGAATGTGGGAGGTTTTTAACGCTCTTATATAATTACTCCAAGATGAAAAGTGTTCATCCCCCAACACCACCTGTATTACGGTCTTTCACCCTTGACTCCACAAGGATGAATGTCCTGGGTAAGAAATCCGACCGATATAATATATTCCTCACGTGTGTAGTTGTTGAACCAGGTCTAGGGGTAGTAAGTGGCTATCCCTGCTTCCTGGACAAGGATCTAATCCAATCCTAACCTTTGTTCCCTTTCCAATATTCCATGCAAGACATTCTCCCACAAAATGAAAGGAATTGATAACCACCTTCCAAATATTTGAACAAATGGATTTATGCTTGATCCAATTACGTATCCATTCCTCAACAATCTTTGGATAGATGTATTTTTGGGTAACCACCATTGTCCAAAGACTCTCTATTTGGATCAACCTCCAACAGGATTTGGCCACTAAATCTTTTGAGAAAAGGAATTTTTTTTTAAAACCCTAGGCCCCCCATAGTTTTAGAATGACCAAAATTTCTCATTTAACCCGAGGAAGAACAAAGTGTTCCTGAGTTCTAGCCCATAAAAACCTGAAGCAAATCTGCCTTGCTTTTTCGAGAACTACTTTAGGAATCCATGCTATAAACATCCAATACACTAGGATGGCTTCCAATACTAGCTTAACCAACACCATTCGACCTTCTCTGGAAAACCATCTATAGCTCCACACTTTGAGTCCTTTTTCTAGTTTTGCTAAAAGCCAAGACCAATATTTTTTCATATAGCAATTTKGCTTTAACTGAAATCCTAGGTATTTAATCCCTGCATCAAATTCTCTCATAGRAAAAARAAAAAGTGCAACATAATAGTTCAATTATGCTTCATCCATATTTAAAATTGATAAAGTGGATTTCCTCTCATTTATTTGCATAYAAGTGGCTTGACCAAAGARTTCCARTATGTTGTGTGGTTTATCCGCATCCCCCSYAGACCTATTACAAAAAATTAGTACATCATCAACAAATAGAAGGTGTGTTATCTTTAGGGTGGGGGAGATTGAAATCCCATGGAATTCACCCCATTTTTTTGCAGACTATAGTGTTCTGCTAAGTCCTTCCGTCACCAGAAGAAAATTAAGGGATGAAAGGGGATAGCCCTGCCAAAGTCCTTGTTCTGCTTGAAAGAAAGGGGAGGTATCTCCATTTATAAGCACCACAAAAGACATTGTTGTGATGCAACTCATTACCCAATTTATGGAAGGCACTTCAAATCCTATGCGAGTTAGAAGAAGTCTGATGTATAGCCAACTCACTTGATCATATGTCTTTGAAAGATCTATCTTCAACACTACTCCTTTGGCATTCATGGTTTTGATGTTGTGAATGCCTTCTTGTGCCATTCCTATGCCCCCATGGATCTGTTTGCCTTCCAAAAATCCAAATCCTTCCAAAAATCCAAATCGTTCTTTAGATATTTATTTAGAAATGATTGATTTGATTCTTCTCACAATTATCTTTGCCACCACCTCATAAATACAATTGCAGAGGGAGATTGGTATGAATTCTTCTAATGTGTGGAAGGTTAGTTTTTGGGATGAGGGTGATAAAAGTATAATTGAAGGGTGCATGGATGTGACCTTTTGATTGTGACTCCTCAACCACCTTCAAGATGTTCGACCTTATCATCTCATAGAGGCCCAAAAAGAACTCAACCGACCAATAATCAGGCCTTGGGATTTTGTCCTTTAGGAAGCTATGAAGGACCTCCTTGAGCTCATTTTCAGAGACGTCTCTCATAAGAAATCTATTGTCCTCTTCATTCACAAAGCTAGGGAAAAAAGGGCCATCCTCACAATATCTACTATGGACGCCCTCACATCCACCTTAAAAAGGTTTTGGAAGGGATTCTTCCCGAGATGAGACAATCCTTCAAAGAAGGTAATTGCTCTACCTGATGAGTCATTCAATCTCCAAATGGTATTTTTGAGTCTTCTTCCCTTTGCATATTACTGGAAGAATTTTGTGTTTTCATCCCCACATTCCAGCCATAGTGCATGACTTTTCAGCCTCCGGGTTGCTTCCTTGTCATCCAACAATTGCCTTCTTTTATTTTCCGGGTTCATCAAGATTTCTTTTGTTTTATTGGAAATAAAATCCCCTCCTTCTGATTCATAGACAACTTGGAGTTCTGATTCGACCTCTGAGAGGGCCTCATCATCCCTTTGCCTCTTGATACGTTCCCATTCTATTGTTTCCATTTTAACCCTTTTTAGATTTGTTTCAAATTGAATTGCAGATGAAGTCCCAAACTGTAGGTCAAGGGGGGTCCAATTTTCCTTTACAAGAAGGTGGAAACTCTCCTCCTTGAGCCATACCGAATTGAACTTAAAGGGGATAGAGGGTTTCCTCATGCCTCCTACAACCTCCATAAAAATAGGGAAATGGTCTAATTCACCTCTACATTTGACCCATTGTCTCAATTAGATGGGATTCTCCAAGAGTTTATCTGAAACCAGGAAATGATTTATTTTTTCAATTCTATCCTCCCCTATTATGTTATTTCTCCATGTAGGCTTTATCTTGACCGGGGCTATATATGTCAATCCATGTTATCCTAATAAGTGTGTGAAATAATCATACATAGGCTCAATTCTTGCCTTTGAGCCCTAAACTTCAACTGCTCCTAGTGAAAAATTAGGTCTCCACTTAGTATAAGAGATTCACTTTTCATAAAATATTTCCTAAATAAAGTATCCCAAAGGGTACTCTCTCAAGGTAATACTCATATACATTCAACACTATGAACAACATCCCCAATTCATCTGAGCAAACTTACAACCCCATCCTCGAATCAAACCCCCAAGAGTTTTGGACCTTCTTAGAGCGTTTGTTCCATCCAATGGCCAAGCCCCCAGATCTAACCCTGACATCAACACCAATAAAGCTCCAAGTCTTCGAAAGACATTCCATTACATTTACAACAACACTACACTCCCCCAAAGTTTCTTGTAGGAGAATAATAACAGGCTAGTTGGATTCACCTATTGTTTTATGACAGATTTCTTTGTGGGGCTCGCCACACCCCTACAATTTAAAGAGAGAAAATTCATGGGGTAACCCCTTTCGGGGTTGTTACTGCTCTAAGGGCCCCAATGATGGAAAATTGTCTCTCCACTACCAAGTTCACAAGAGCCATTTTTTGAGATTTTGAAATATGAGATTTTCTATCCCAACCTTTTCTCTCTAAGGATGCCACTAGATTTTGGCCCATACCCTTTCCCCCTTTGTTTACGTTAGATGAGGCAGGGATTGTTCTATTCCTGAGTTGATAGAGAATATCTACCTCCTCCGAATCCTTTGAGGGTTCGAACTTGGTTGCAATAAATACATGGGAGACACACAACTCTTCTTGGACTAGGGTACACTGAGCAAGGGAAGGACCAAGCACAACAAAATTTGAGGAGCCATAAACCCAAGACAAAAGGGAAAGTTTTTTTTAAAGATATCGACTAGTCCCATCCCAACAGAGTCATAGAATTAATCAAGAAATTGATGGGTTGAGAGAGAGAAGAAGGCATACCCATCTAGGGAGCTCGTCTCCTGTTCGATTCCACAGAGCTTTGGATGTTCCGAGATTTGTACCCATTGTCGATTTCCATATTGTTTAGATCAAGAACCATGAGCTGGCTACATCGCTCTGCTTCTTTGCTTTCAACTTCCAATTCCTTGTTTGATTGTCCTAACTCCTTGACACCATCAACTTCCAATTCCTTGTTTGATTGTCCTAACTCCTTGACACCACCCTGAGTGTCATTATGTTGAGGTATTTCCTCCTCCACCCATGTTGTGGACCACTTCTTTTCTTTTGGTGATCAAGTATCTACTGGATTTTCCTTGAGAGGCAGTTTGCATTGACTAGCAATGTGTCCGTATAGGTGGCATCTTCGACATCTGAAGGGGACTCCCTCATAGTCCAGCCTTTGCGCATAGGATTTGTCCCTCGCCACCAATTCTAGCTCCTTTGCCAGTCCTTCTATGACATCGAGAGAAACCAGTAACCGAGCCATGGTCAATTCACCCGTGTTCTGGAAAGACATATCTGCATCTAGATAAACCCCAATGCATTCCCCAAAACCTTAAAGCTCTCGACGCTGCAAAATTCAACTGGTAGCCCGTGGAGGCGCACCCAAATCGGTGCCAGATCTATTCTTGCTTTACTAGCATCGAATAAGGGCATCCACTTCTTGAGTAGGATTGGCATCGAGTTGATACTCCACGTGTCTTTTAGGGCCTGCTCTGCCTCTTCTGCAATCTTGAATTTGAATAGAAACCATCCTCTCATCAATAATTGTATCGAGGGGAGAGGGTCGAAAACTGTTATACTCTAATTTGTTTCCACCCAATCCTTAAGAGAGTTGATATCAAAGTGACACTCTCTAACCCTCATGCCAATTTAAATAAGTATAGATTTATCATAATTTAAAATCTATTAAATATCAAGGAGATCAATTTTTTTTATTGTTTAAGATGAATATAAAAATAGATAAAAAGAAGATTAACAATATTTTTTTATATAATGTCATATTTATTGCACCCAAAAGATGAGATATTTATGTAACATAATGTATTAAAATAATAATAAAAAATAAATAAATAATAAAACTTTTTATGAACTACATTACACACTATAACGGAATATAGAGAAATATTCATGTAAAGCATTAAAATAATAGTAAGATATTAAAATAACAATAAAAAATAAAAAATTAATAATAAAAATAATAAAAAATAATAAAAAATTATATATATATATATATAACGCTGCATTTTGAGGCATGTCTGCAATTCTTGTGAGACCACAACACAAGAAGGAGACTTTCTGACAGTATCGAGCTGCAGTTATTCAACAAACCCAAGATGAAGCAGATGTATACAAATAGAAATCCTGTCAAATTGGCCATTGTAGCTCTATACAAAATTCCGATTACAGAAAGGTTCTCGGTGTAGGATTACGTTTCTTGAAGAATGGATTGTTTTATAGAATTGTGGAGAGGAGAAAACTGTGATCACTTATGACCAACAGAGCACGCCACTGTGGAAAACAGATATTTCGTGGAAAATGTTTACTTTGATCTTGTCAATTCCATGCCTTCTTCCATGTAAATTCAAACATATGTCACGTTCTGGCCGGCTTGACACAACGTCGAACATACGGCATAGATGAGACAGAGCGAGCCTCTGGACCGCCCAACTACTCTTGACTAATTGTATTGGGATACAACCCGTGCAATTAGAATTATTTACAAAGTCTATTAATTATGCTATTTAAATGAGATAACACTGATGTAGTCAAAGGTCTTTGGTGAAATTGGTCCTCATGTGTGACATGACTTGCAATAGGAGCTTCCCAGGACCATCCTGGTAAAAACAAAAGCCTTGGAAACTTTAATGTTGGAATCCAGAAGGAGCAGCATCAAACAATCAAACCATGAGGCACTATGTGGCATGCACACCAAGGTGGTTTCCCTTTGGACATTTCACCAGAGGTGATCACACAATTTCCAGGACGCAACAATTTGATTACTATCAAGGAACTAAATTGTTAACATTATAGCCTAACAAAGTTGTGATGATTCATTCATTTTTCTGTTTTTTAAAGGTTTTGTTTTCATTTAAGTAGGAACAAAGTACTTAGGGGCAAAGGTAGAAAGTACTTAGGGGCAAAGGTAGAGGTAGAGGTAGAGATTACATAATTTTAAGTATAATGGATTTTATATCTTTTATTGGATTTTTTTTTCAAATTTGAATTGAAATTTTAGTAGGAAAGGGGGACAGTTTAATCGTACCTTATCCCACACCTAACTATGAAGCTATACAATTTTTCATGATGATTTATACTTAGTTCTTTTTGTGCTTTTGTCATTTCTGAAAACTTTTCCTTGATCCTTGATTGTAATGCAAGCTTTCCTTAGAACTTTGAGCCCATAACTAAGGATTCATTCATTGGTAATTAAGTAGGTGCAACAATGGATGCAAGCAATCATAATCAATAATGTACAAAGAAATATAAGTGCATGCATAGATCTACATGAATCGTTGGTGTTGTATATGGGACACTTAAATCACTTCATATCTGTTAGAATCAAACAAACGAATAATTGTTAGAATTGTAATTTGTATTGTTCAAATAGTTATTCCAATTATTTGGGCTGATTCAAAGATGTCGTATTACTCTAAGATTGCAATTTACAATTGTTGAGATTACATATTTCCATCATGTAGATTTTTACAATTAGATTTAGATCGGGTTCTTGTTGGAAAAATTGTCGGAGTTAGGGGCGATCTGATTTCCATTTATCTCACCCCTGAGTCGTGTGCCACACATGACAGTAACTCAAGCCTCAAGGGATTTCGGGGTAGTGTGTGGAATCTCATAATATCCATTTAGGGGTTTGTCATTAGTAGAAGTTGTTTGGCTTCAATGTATGCCTCTCTTGATTACAATCATCCATGCATCCAAATTTAACTTCTTTTCTATGATCATTATCACTTTGCATGGGTTTTTTTTCTTTTTCATTAGTGATTGAAATCTTATATGGATCATAGAAGTTGTTGATTAATTCCAAAAGCCAACTTTGTCTTGTATGATAATGATAGATATTAAAGCATTGATATTACTATCTAGTGAGCCTCACTTGTTCTCTTTCTTTTGCCTATTAAATTTTATTGCAAGTGTCAATAGTTGCCATGCTTCCAAAAAATTCATCCATGACAAGATAGTACCTTCTAGAATATGTGTAGACTTTTGAAGAGCCATTCAAAAGGAAAAATATGGACAAGGATATGTGTGATCTTCTAATCCCATGTAGAGAGATGATTCCACCTAGTTACTTGATCAATGCAATCAAGGATCTAGAACCATTACCCAATAAATTATTTCATGGGGAAAGGTTAAACAATGGGGATGTTTTAGTTGCCAATATTGAATGCAAAGAAGAGTGGGAAGTGAATGATTATGGGTGTTTTTTCATGAACATATTTCGACACTTCACCTCATATCCATCAAGCATGAATTTGATCCAAATAATGATTGGAAGTTCATGGAGTTTGTAAAATCTAGTAATTGCTTGATCCCAACAAGATCTACAACATCAGACACAACTTAGATTGATCAACATTCCAACAATACAATAAGAAATGCATGATATATGAGTATTGAGACCCTACAAAGCATTCTAAATGGATATTGTCATTTGGCATGGAGTGTGGGTGGATGTTGCATATGAAATACTTACATGTTCATAAATTCTCCTTATTCTATGATCTAATAGGTCTTCTCATTTGAAAGATCATATCCTATCATGGCCAAACATGGCCAAACAAAGAATAAGGTAACACCACAACAAAATGAAAAGTACTAAGGGAATGCTTTGTCCAATAATCATTCTCATAATGATACAAATAAAGGACTCCACTACAACATGGTTATCTCATTGAAAGAGGTCGTAGTATTAGAGTATAGAAGTAGAATGGTTGTAATGAGGATGCATGCAAACATTCTCATAAATGAATTTTCTCTTTGTTGTTACAACAAATTTCTCTCCTTAATGCTCTTCATATCATTGGGCTTCTAACATCCTCGACAAAAAAATGTTTTGTTTGGGTTTCTAATATTCTGGCAGCAACATTATAGAAGAGATAATGGGAAAAAGTTGTGCATTATGGAATTTGTCATTTTTCCTCTCCTTCGAGAATAACAACTCTTGTTATTATATCTCTTGGTTCTTTTGTTTCTTTTTCATTTCTTCTGCTATAAGTTCCCTCCAAATATTCATTATTTCAAGGTACCAAAACTAATTTTCCTTCCTCCTTGCTTTGTGTTTTCAAATATGAGGGCTTCAAGAGTGTGTATTAAGTTGCACACTCTTTTGGATTTATCAGTGTTGGAGGAGTTGAGTTAATACATTCTTTTATTTATTGTTGTATCATGTCATTCTAGGGCCTTAATCTTTATTGTAAAACAATTTTAAGATTCTTATCATTTGAGACAATTTCACCCTTCCCTCCATTTTGAAGAGGGTAGCCATTTTGTGTATTTAATTGTAGATGTAAAATTCTCTCTATTTTCATGAATAATGATACTCAGTCTCAATTGTTAATGCTTTGTATCTATGTAGCATGTGTCCCTTATTTTACTTATGTGAAAGTTTATTTTTCTATATTTCTCTAATGTAGAACATAATCAAGCATAATGGCTTATCTCATTTCCATATTTTAATTATAAAAATAAATCCAAGGAAAATGACCTCATGTGGAAATCCACGAGCACTTCCCCCCATTTCGTAAATGGAACCCAATGTAAACCTTCTGGTGTTGATTACAACTCCTAACTTGATAAGGACATCGAGTGAGGAACACAATAGATGAAGCCATCCCCAACGAATGACAATGACACCTCTTGCATGAAGTCCAAAACACTCAACCACTTGAGCTAGCCCATTGAGCCAATCCATGTTTTAATAATTAGTTATTCATATTCAACATTTATTTTCAGTAATTTCTAATAAGTTTCCAATTAGCTCACATGTTAATATCATCCATGTATTTTTACATTGCTCATAAAGGCATTTCACACATAAACAATATATTTTAGTGCTTCAATCATTCATTGGTGTGTTCACTCTACTGATTCTACAATATCTCGATGTTTAGTTGTATGCAAGATTCAATGGAGAATTGTTATAATAACGAGGGAGCACCACCTGCTTCAAAAATGAAGATGAGATCCCATATTTCCAAAGTCTTTGATTTTGTTTCCCTCTTCAAGAGTTGTGGTCTAATTCATGCAAAGATATGCAAAATTCAATGAAGGGATAAATTGGTGACCATACTAGGGATGAGTAGATCATGTTTTCATCTAGTAGAATTTCCATATGATTATCTTAATTTTTAGAGGAATTGTGATCCCATTGTAAAATCCTTTAGAATAATCCCACCCTTCTTATATTTCACTAAGGATATCCCTCTTTCTATTAGATTTATGTTTTCCCTTGCAATGTGTCCTCATCAGCCTTTACATTCCTCCCCTTAAAATTTTCATATTGTTAGCCCATGTTCTAAAAAAATGTTTTTTCACAACCCATTGTATTGGAAGGCTCTGAACACTCTCCTCAATATTCTACTCAAGAGATTTCCATGTTCACCATTGGGGGTAGAATTAAGCATTAAGCACTGTATATAGTGTGATATATGATTGTGTCATTGTCTATATTTTCACATGGACTCATAAGGTTTTGCACTTGAATGGTTATGCTCCTTATCACATTTTCCCCGATGATTCATTATTTATTTGTTGCTATATTATTGCTTTATCGGCTAACACGAGGTTTTGGATCAAGAAAGAGGATGCTGGTGTTTTCCAACTTGCCGTGGAATTGACCCAAGAAATAAAAGACAAAAGACAAGGTGCTTTTGAGATGGGTCGACACAAGGATTTTTCGCATCAAGATGCATCCATGTCCCCTCTTGACTCCCTTTTTTAGATAAACATCTTCTTATGCAACCTCTCGAGGGTTTAATTTGGGTGATGTGGTCGCTTTGAAGGAATAAATATATTGGGTGGGACAATTTCCTAATAATGTCCAAAACCTTGATTGTAAGATCACCAAGAAAAAAACATGCGTGAATGCAGATTTGTAGACCTTGTAAGTGGATGTGAACCACTTTTTATCTCATACACTTGGGAAAGATGCTTTGAATACTCTTACCTTAAGTGGTGATAGAGAAAAGTTGTTGGTAATCGATAATTTCGACCAAAATGTAGGAGAATTCATGTCTAATTTTCTCGGTGACCCATCCAAAGGACAATATTATGTTGTCCCTCACTTTGGTGAAGAAGTACTTCTACCCTTGGTTAATCTATTTGAGTTTTGTGTTGGAAAGGAAAAGTATAGTTTAAAAACCAATATAATTTGCTTAATTTTCTTAGTGCTGATTTTGATCATGAGTTTAATTTTGATGATGAATTTTAATTTTAGGGTTTATCATATAATGAAATCATTGAATTATGTTTTCTAGGCATTCTTGCAAAATTGATTCTACATGGAGATCATAAGTCAATAAATATTGAGAATATATTTTCTAATAAGGCGTGTAATGTGCACTCTTTATGTGTGATATCACATAAAAGAAATTCTTGAAATGAAAGCAAAAAAGTTAAAGTGCTTGGAAATTGAAACTTTCTTCTGTTTTCTCTTAATTTATAAAGTACAAAGCAAGTAAACAAGGAAATAGTGGATAACATAGGCATTTAACTACATAACTACTCCAAAAATAACAAATAAAAAAAACTAGTGAAAAGTTTTGTTTTTTCTCCCAAAAGATGGTTGACCACATAGGAAAGTTAATCGCAAAAGAACATGCATGTTCGATAGATGCAAAACGGCATGCTAATGTGTGAAGCACTACGTTGGGATACACACAAAATTGTGTGGATAAACAATTGTCAGACACCAAAAAAAATAAAATCATATAATCATGTAGCATGCACATGGGAAAAAAGTGTTGTGTGGTCTTAGAGTTGGACCATGTCTTTTTTGGGAAAAATCTGCATGATTGCAGTTAAAATACAAAGATGGGTGCAATTCCAAGAGGAAAACCCATATAAATAAAATGCAAAGGTAACATGTTTACAATGTTCAACTATCTTGGATCTATAATGAACAAAGACTAAGGATAGAAAACAAGGGAATGAACTTACACAAGAAAGTCTTGAAGTCAATTCAAGGAAGAGATAAAGAACAAAACAAACTCCTCCCCAATAGAGTCATTACATTGTTGAAAATAAGAAAATTAAGGTATATGCTTAACTATAGTTTATCCATATTAGTTTTATTTTTAGAAAATGATACTTTTATTTATTTTTCCTCGTAACCAAGTATGGGAAACCCCAGATACTTCTCTAGTGTCGATGACACATTTGTCATGGTCACTTGGTCAGGTTCCTCAACTTGTCATTGACATGAGCCTTGCTATGAAACCAATGCAAGATTCAAAATAAAGCCTAAATCAGATGTTGGGTCATGCACTACAGTCATTGTTGGTGATTCTAAGATTCTTCATTCTCATAAAGCCTTGACATTCTTAAATTGCAATACAATCATTAAGTCCCCATAGAGCCTTAAAATTTTTCAATTGGAATGCAATCATTGGGTCCCCATGAAGCTTTGACATTCTTCAATAAAATGCAAGTCCTAGACATCAAACCCAACTCAATCGTTGTGGCTAGTGTTATTCTCGCATGTGTTGATTTATTGACTCTAGAACCACTTAAGCAGATCCATGTAATGCAATCATTTATAGTTATTCCTAGATTCATCATCCCCATGAAGCCTTGACATTATTTAATATAGGGCATGTTGTCTTAAGCATAAAACCCAACTCAATAACTATGGTTAGTGTTCATCCCGCATGTGCAAATTTATTGGCTCTAGATTAAGAAGTGCATTTGGTTATGGAATTGGATCTAGAACAAGGTAATTAGCAGATTCATGGCTATGTAACAAGGGGTATATTTGAATATGATGTTTTCACGGGAAATGAATTTGTAGACATGTATGCCAAATGCGGGGATTTTAGCATTTCCCACAAATTGTTCAATAGAATGCCTAAATGAGATGTAACTGGTTCATGCAATGGAATCATTGCTAGTTATTCCTAGATTCACCATCCTCATGAAGTCTTGGAATTATTCAATGAAATGAAAGTCCCATGCATACAAACTCAGTCAATGTGGTTGGTGTTCTACTTGCATGTGCATATTTATTAACTTTGGAAAAAGGTAAGCAAATCTATGGTTTTGCAATAAAAATTGGATATGAATGTAAATTTGTTGTCACGGGAAATGGCCTCACAACACTCGAATGCAATCATTATTCATTGAAATAGAAGTATACCCTTGTTGGGGATGGAATATTGGAAGCACTTAGTCCTCAAATTCTCAACTCTCACCAACCATTCTATCATATTTTTATACACTATCTTCAAGAGTTACCTAAATTGTTTAATGGGTCCTCTAAAAAGATTTTGTATTGCATTCGAGATACAAGTTTATAAGTTGGAAGCCAAATGACTAGGCTAGAAATTATACAAAGATGTGGTATGATAAATAAAAAAAATATTTTAGGAAATCAATAACTCCATCATGTTGCCACTATTACTGAATAATAGCTAGAAAATGATGAAAAAATGGTAAAGAACTTACGGAATTGGGTTTTAATGGAAAAAAATATCATGAGACCAAATGTTAGCTATGTGAATGTACTATGGATATGATTTTACCAAATGTGGTAAGCTAGTTTTAGATATAGTCTGGCATGCATTTGGATGAAATATAGCAAACAATGCCACATTTTTCATTTGCGTGTAGTAAATGAGCCCATACATTTTTTGTCTCTTAGAATATCAAATAATTGGTTTGGGTACTTAGATTGGAATGGCCCAATCACCATGGTTAGTGTTCTACTTGCATCTATAAATTTATTGTCTTTGGAAAAATGTAACCATATCCATGGTTATTGGATTAAAAATTGGATTTGAATTTAATGATGTTGTAGGAACTAGTCTTTTAGAAATGGAATGAAATCATTGTTGGTTGGGATATAAGTAAACCCTAGTGGAAGTAAACCCTTGTTAGGAATGAAATGTAGTAACTTAGTCTACAGTGACTTGGTGAGGTTCCTCAAATTATTAATGATGTTACCCTTGCTAGATAGACAACATAGTGTCCCCACATATACATGTACACCATAAAAAAAAGACAAGCTTTTAAATTGTTGATGCTATTGGTTTAATTCTTATAAAAATGAAAAATACCTTAATACCCTCAATTTCACTAGATTCCTAACCCTCCACATCCACAATAATAATGGATTCATCTACTTTTGAACCTTTGGGCACATCTTGTTTGTAAAAAGAACATGTTGACTTTGTTAGATGATTTGATCACAAATAAAAATGGTCACATATTGATATAATATAACTTGAAAGATGAAATTGATATATTCTAAATAAATAAACTAGCATCACAATCGATGTGCACACAATCTCTAGAAATCTCTTTCGTTTATGAGATCTTCTTCTTCTTCTTCTTCTTTTCTTTGTTCTTCTCTCAAGGTAGGTGTTGGTAGAAAATCTATTCCATCAAGCTACATTAATTACCATAAGGTAATAATTAAACCCTAGACAAAACAACTTGAATTTGGAAAAATCCAATTGATCTATAAAATCAAAAACTTTAATGTCACATTATCCATGAATTCTCTATAAGTTGTGTCATCATGAAGACACTTCATTTTTTTCCACCATATAGTAGATCATGGCCTATGTAGGAGGAGTGATCAATATTGGATAATTATATAAATTTTCATCTATCTTAGTACTTTCTGGGTGGAAAAATTGAAGGAATTGGCTTGTAGGGCCCATTTTAGTGGCAAGTCCATTTTTGGAGATTTGGGGTCTGGAACTTTGTAGAGCCATTTTGAGTCATCAAATGAGATTTTTTGGGGTCAAAAATTCGAGAGAATATCTCACAGTCCCTTGAATCTATTCTACATATTGATTCCTTTCCAATAGTGTAAAAATCGCCTCAATCAGAGCTCATATGTAAAAGTTATGCCTCTTGCAAGTTGACCTACCTTATTGATCACCATGGTTACTCACACATGTGGGGTTAGAAATGTGTGGAATTTCAAGAAGGTTATACAAGGTCCAAAACCTTGTTACTAATTGAAGGTTGAGGATGAAAAAAACCTAACCCTTGTAATATATCGAGCTATGTTAAATACCAGGCCACTAGGAAGATAAGGGGTTCCATTCTCTTGTATTGTATGTGTTCCATAGTTGAGAAGAGAATCTAGGAGTGGTATTGTGAGATCATAATAGAGGAAGTAGGATATTCTGTAGAAACCGTTCAAGCCACAATGTCAAAGGAAACTCCATAGTTAGTGCCCCTTTCTTCTTGCTTGCTATTCATAATTGAAGAAAAGAGATAACTGCATAGGCCTCACCTTCTAGTTGGGTTTTGTCTCGTAATAGTTTTCCTAGGATATATCTTATGTTCATTTGAGCAAGTGGTGTGTATATTTACCTATTCTTTAATTTTTTGTATTCAATTATTTTCATAAATCTGAGCAATAAGCTAGTAATACCTAATCTAGGATCTAAGGAAATACATTGCATAATCTAATATTTCATAATACTATAAGATATGATGTGACTAATTGTTCTAGTGGAATACCATGACAATTTACACCTCAGATTGGTATAAGATAATTTTTCTTTAGAGTATTTGTCAAAAGTTATAGGATATAGGAATTGGTTTAAGAAGAAAGTCATAGAACCCTAGCCATGGAAGATGAGTTTGTTCACAACAATTCTCAAGATCTAGTTGAAGAGAGATTTGAGAGGTTAGAAGAGAAAGTCGTTTATATCTCTCACAATATGACCCTCCTCATGGTGGCTGTAGAAAAAAATCTTAGAACATTCGGGGGGGTCGTATTCTATAACTTAGAGATTGGATCAGAGGGTCTATCGAGAGATAATGAAGACCTAGAAAAGGATTCAATGAAAGAGCTTGAGGAAGAGAAACCAAATTCCAATGCCATTACCCCTTCATAGTCTTTATTTAAAATGGAATAAAAAGAGGATATCAATCCATACCAATGTGAGGCTGATGTAGTAAATTTGAATAATTGGTTGTAGCAATTAGATGTTTATTTCAATGTTCACAATATAGATGAGGAGTAGAAGATTTAATTTTCCCTACTAAAATTAGAGGTCCATACATTAACCTGGTGGGAAATCCACACAAAGACACTTAGGTTGGAGAGAGATCCACCAGTAACTAAGTGGGAAGATTTTAGAACTCTCATTAAGTCCCCATTCTACCATATTGTGTATGTAGAGGACCAATGGATCCAATGGAATTACTTCAGGAAAAGGTAAGGGTAGAGTGTGCAAGAGTACACCACTGAATTTAGAAATATGGATATCATGTTGGGTATCTCTCCCAAGAACCCATATGTACTCCTCAAGTATTTGGGGGTATATATAGTCATTTGAGAAAGAAAGTGATACTCTTCAAGCCTAGGATAGTTGATGAGGCATGTTTGGAAGCATAGTATTTGGAAAATATAGGCCACAAGAAAGGACAATCAAGTGGTTCTGTTGATGGGTCCAAATTAGCCCGAAAAAGTAAGGGGTTACCCCCGGTAAAGAAGTCCCAATTAGACCTCTCACCATTCAGATCAGGGAACCCATCCAGATTCTGGCCAGACAACCATTGTTGGTTTGGTTTTACCGGTTGTGTCCCAATCCATCGATGAGGGTGAGTGATGGGTGGTTGTGAAAACAAAATATGTAGATGAAGAATATGTAAATGTAGGTATAATATAATTCTAATCTATCCTATCCTATCTAGGACCTAGCTAGGAGTGAACTATAGTAATAAAATGAGTTGTAATGAAAATAAACTATGCATAAAACCGAATCAGATAGTTAACATGAAGGCACACAGTTAGAAACACATGCATACAAGTTTACAACCAGAATAGTTCAAGTCATGTTTCTGCATACATTCACAACCCATTTTCTCAGGAAATGTAATATAATAAAGAGTAACAAAAACTACAAGAAGACATATATTTCATCAGAATAGTCCATAAACAAACATGCTCTTACAACCCATGTGAACATCAAACATTTTGCTTGAAATAGTTCGCAACAAAATAGCAACACATGCAATTCCTTCTCTCTATCCAAATTTGGCCCCGAGGGCTTCTTTGTATTAACAATTTAAACAATAGTACATGAAAAATCTAAGGAAAAGTCTCCAATTTTAGTTGACACTGTATTACCAAAGTAGTTCAAAAGTGTACAATGTTTGAAGAGCCAAAAAATCTCTCTTTGGGTTCAATTCTAATATTTATTGGAGGTCGATGTGACCCTTGACCTTTTTCCTACCCTGATGTATTTTCATTTCCCAACTTTTGTATTTATCACCTTTGTAATGATGAGGGGGATAGTCAACGATTATAATTTGAATTTGTTTTCTAGTGCTGGTGGGCCATCATGGATTTTGGTCGTGGTGCACTTTATCTGTGGTAATGATTGTCTTGAGAATCAAGGGAATATATCATCGTAGAGTTCACAATTCTTCAGTAGTTTGATCTAGGTTCCCCTCACTACTTCCCGTTGCTAGAACAATTGACATTATTTTACTGTTCTATTTTATTTGGATGTAGATAACATTACAAGAGTGTGTGTCCCTCTAAGCATCGATACCTAACACTGTTCAACTATAATAGATGAGAGTAAATCCAAATAAATCATCAATAATAATCATTAGAATTTATATGAATGGGGTATAAAATAATTGAAATATCAAGTAAGATTCCTTGGATTCAATTCCTGGTTTGTCCACTCATGATTGAGGTGCTATGATTTTCGGGTCTGCCAACAATGTACTAGATATTAATCTAAAAATAAGTATACCATATGTTGGTAATTTCTCAAATAATATAACTAATAAGTTTTATAGATCAAAGAGACCTTTCCAATGGTATAAATAACATGCAAAACAAACACATGAGTCAAACGTTATGTCCATTTTACGAAATGAAGTTTTTTTAGTTTCAGAGGAGTTAGTATTAACTCCTTCGACCTGCATAAGAGGATTTAGTACTAACTCCTCCAACTTTCCATTAGAGGAGTTTGAACTAACTCCTCCGATACATATCGAAGGAGTTTGAAATAACTCCTCTGATATGTTTCAGAGGGATTTGAACTAACTCATTCGACACATATCGGAGGAGTTTGAACTAACTCCTCTGATATGTTTCAGAGATATTTGAACTAACTCCTCTGATATGTTTCAGAGATATTTGAACTAACTCCTCCAACACCTATTAGAGGATTTTGAACTAACTCCTTTGATATGTTTAGGAGGGCTTTGAACTAACTTCTCCGACACATATCAGAGAAGTTTTAACTAACTCTTTCGATGGATTTGGAGGATATTTCAACAACTATCGAAGTATTTCATGGAAACTCTTCCTTCACTTTTGGAAGATAAAATTGGAAAAAATCTATAAGTGTCCCTTCACCGGTAAGAAACAAAAAAAGATTGAGTTCGAAATACCATAACTCTCTCATACAACATCCGATGGAGGTGTCATTTTTTGCAACACGGAGGGCATAGAGAGATGATTTTATTAAGATAAATGAACATGTTAGTCAAACACTTGAATGGATCCATTTTTTAAATGATGGCCATGATTAACAAGGTTTTCTTAGCGATAAATCCTTGGCAATCATTTTGGCACTTCCAGACCTCATATTTCGATTTTTTCAGTTGCATTGCATCTGTAACACCCTGTTTCCCCCAGTTTGTAAATATAACTAGACTGGCCGAGGACTATGGAAAACTCATAAGTATGAACATGTGATGTAAATGGACCTACAGAAAGAGGTCAATGAATGTGAATAACATTCTG
>SNQJ01S0146894.1:2512-17328 GCA_010110895.2 Picea sitchensis | reverse complement strand
TATAGAACATATTTACAATTCTTTGCATCTAGCATGATCTGTAATGGGGCTCGGCCTTGGGGACACTACAACCTTCTTCTACGTGAATTTGTCCATGTAGCCACTGAAACACCTCTTTAAAGTCCTCATCTTCTATGTATGAATCAAGGATAAAAGGGTCTATGTGCATAAGAGTTACAAAAGTTCTAATCTTGGATGTGGGTGGCCTTGATGGTATGTCTTCCAACTTATTAGTGCCTCCCTTCTTATACATGATGACTAGATGAAATTGTTGCAAAAACTCCATCCACTTGTAATGTATGGTTTGTTGCAGCTTATTATGGGCTTGTAAATACTACAGTGGTTGGTGATCAATGTGTATAATGGTTTCCTTTCCCATAAAATAGTGCTTCCACTTCTTAACAAATTGAACCAGGGCATAGAGTTCCTTATCATATGTAGGGTAGTTCAAAACTCCCACATGAACCATCTCGAAATGATAGCATATCCTCTTACCTCCTTGCATCAAAACTACTCCAATAGCATACCCACTTACATTTGTCTCCAATTCAAATAGATTCTACAAGTTAAGCAATGCAAGAACTGGCACTTCACTGATCTTTCATTTTAGCTCGTCAAAATATTTATGTTAATTCTTTCCCCACTGGAAACTCTTACCGCTCATTATTATGGAGTGGAGTGGTGTAGCTACCACTGAAAATGATGCTATGAAATTCCTTAGGTATTGTGTTTCCCAAAAAAATCTCTTAACTTCAATGACACTAGTAGGAAATCGACATTTTATGATGGCCTCCATATTTGCAGGATCTATATTGAGCTCTCCTCCACTGATCACATACCCAAATACACCAATGACTACTAAGAAAGCTCAAATTTCTTAAGGTTATCTAGTATTTGGTTATTTTTTATGAGTCTTTAACACCTGCATGAGATGTGATATGTCCTCCTCCAAAGTACATCTATAAATCAATATATCATCCAAATACATTATAACAAATGAATCTAAATATGGGTGCAATACATCATTCATCAATCTCATAAAAGTATTTGGTGCATTACATAAACCAAATGGAATGACAAGACATTCATACAAACATTTCGTTGTCTTGAAGGTGGTCTTCTAGGTGTCTTCTTCCTTGACATGTACCTAGTGGTATCCTGATTTGAGATCCATCTTGGTAAAGTACTTGGCATGCTGAAATTGGTCCAACAAATCATTGATCTTGGCTAGAGGGTATTGATTCTTGAGTGTAATCTTGTTCAAATCTCTCTAGTCGATACACATCTTCCAAGTCCCATCCTTACTGGGTACTATGATAATATGTGACCCATAAAGTGAGGTGTTGGTTCAAATTACTCCCTGCTCCAACAATTGTTGCAACTATTTCTTCACTTCATCTGCATCCAAAATGGATTGATTATATAGTTGAATATTGGGTAATGAGGAGTTAGGGAAAAAATTATATCTTGTGCTCCACTTCCCTCTTATGTGGTATACCTTTAGGCTCCTAGAACACTCCTTTGTATGCATGTAGCAACTCCTCCAATTGATTTTTTCTCTTTAATACATTCCTCTAAGGATGCATTTTCTCTTACCAATTCATCACTTGATTTATTCTCTCGTAAGAAAAGTAAAACATACTTCTTACTAGTACTAGTATTGAGATATTCAATTTACATTTATGTGCATTAATGATGAAAGGATTCCCATCCTTGATCGGGCATATCCTCATGAATATTGCATCCCTCATATACATGTAGTGGCTTCCAAACACTACTCCACACACAACAAGGGGTACTACATCTAACTCCACTTCATCCATAAAATCAGCACTAACAACAAATTCGATCTTACACTGTTTTGAGACCTTGATATCTACATCCTTGTTTACCCACCCCAATGGATATGGGGCAGGTAAATCATGAACCTCCAACTCAATCTTGTTGACCAGATCAGCTACTATGATATTTTCCTATGAACCAAAATTTAATAGAGGTTCTACCTTGGTCTTCTTGACCTAAATCTTGATATGGAAGAGTTTTTTCATCTCCTTCCCTTCCTTGTGATGAAGGCTACTCAGATTCACCTCCTTCTACACAAAAGTGTTGGCAATATTCTCATCCACATATGAGATACTCTCTACTTGATTGCTTGAATATGTGGATAGAATGTTCTTCTTCTTCGCATCCTACTTATGGTTCTTAGGGTTCAAATTAGTATGTAGCTTCCAACACTTTTCTTTAGTGTTACCATCAATATTTCAATGGTTATATTGGTTACTTAGATCCTTGCACTGATGTGAAATGGATATTGTCTTATTGTCTTTCCCTTTCCACTTATTTTTCCACTCTTTGGAATCGTTTTGGTGTTCTTTCTATTTGTAACCCGTTGTGCCCGCACAACAACCTCCTAATTTTCTTGTCTTAGCCTCTATCCAAGACAAGAAATTGGGCCCCTCTTTAATTCTTCCAACCGAAACCCTCGCACTCTCTCCCTCATGAAAATAGCTATGCCTAATTTCTCCTCACCCTACCTCAACTTATTATATCCATTTCCTCCTCATATCACTTCTACCTAACAACCCACACTTCTGCAAGTTCCCTCTTCCTGCGTTGACACATAGTGCATCGAAGCACGCATCCTCTATTTCACCTCTACATTGGGACATCATTGATTCCTTCGCCAATTCATAAGCCACCTCCCTTTCAACTTGGTTAATGTGTTATCACACTTCCACCAAACCTCACTGACACACATCTTCATCGTCACTGAAGTTCTTATGATCAATGTCATCTCACCGATATTGGTCATATGATTATATTTGTCGCATGCACGACTTTCACCACAGACTCCCTTCCACTCACGTCATTGCATCACATAAAAATGATGCTCCCTCTTTTTCTCTTTGTTGCACTCCATATCGACCAAGTTCACCTCTTCATCCCAAATGTGTTGCCTATTGATAATGTTTCCTCTCATATCCTCGATACATCAGCTGAAGAACGAAAAACCCTCATCATCATCAAGCACATCGAAGATAATATTCTCCCTCTCTCCAACACTGATTAGTTCAATGTGGCCCACTTTCACCTTGAGGCTTATCTCATTCCCCCCTGAGCTCAGATTCCTTCTTGTTGCGCTCATCATTCAATATCCTTACATTTCCAATGAATAAACTATCCACATGGTTGGTCATAAATTTCCTATCTCACCTAATTCGTGTCATATCGTAGTTGTAATCAAGTTGTAGTTTTTCCTAGTGGCTTCCTTCACGCACATGGTACTATCTTGTTTTCTTTGTGTTTATTGACATTGTAACTAAATCTTCATCATGGAAGTCTTGCCAAGCATCAAACGGGTTAATCACAACACCTATTGATCTTGCGTTGAATATGAAAGGCACTTCGGAGAAAAAAATTTCCTCTCGGCTCCTATAAGGTGTTAAGTGCTTCTAATGTCAGTTGGTCATTTTGGAAGATGTATAATTTTGTGGTACCAATGCATCGCTGCAATGGATGAACTAAGAGCCTATTTAGCATAGATGACACATGAACTTATGGAATCGAATTATGGAGAAGCAATAGCAAGGACAGGGTTCAAACTTTCATCTAAAAGTGTCCTTTCTAACAATTTTGGGTACTCGTCAAAGTGGACTTGTCACTCCCTAAACAGACTAGTTCTATGAATTACGTGATTAAGGTTGCAATGCAACTGACAAAATCAAAATATGAGGTCTGGAAGTGCCAAAATGATTGCCAAGGATTTATCGCTAAGAAAACCTTGTTAACCATGGACATCATTTAAAAAATGGATCCATTCAAATGCTTGACTAACATCTTCATTTATCTTAATAAAATCATCTCTCTATGCCCTCCGTGTTGCAAAAAATGACACCTCTATCGGATGTCGTATGAGAGAGTTATGGTCTTTCAAACTCAATCTTTTTTTGTTTCTTACCGGTGAAGGGACACTTATAGATTTTTTCCAATTTTATCTTCCAAAAGTGAAGGAAGAGTTTCCATGAAATACTTCGATAGTTGTTGAAATATCCTCCAAATACATCGAAAGAGTTAGTTAAAACTTCTCTAGTATGTGTCAGCGAAGTTAGTTCAAATCCCTCCTAAACATATCGAAGGAGTTAGTTCAAAATCCTCTGATAGGTGTCAGAGGAGTTAGTTCAAATATCTCTGAAACATATCGGAGGAGTTAGTTCAAACTCCTCTGATATGTGTCGGAGGAGTTAGTTCAAATCCCTCTGAAACATATCAGAGGAGTTATTTCAAACTCCTTCAATATGTATCGGAGGAGTTAGTTCAAACTCCTCTAAAGGCAAGTTGGAGGAGTTAGTACTAAATCCTCTTATACAGATCGAAGGAGTTAGTACTAACTCCTCTGAAACTAAAAAAAGTTCATTTCGTAAAATGGACATAATGTTTGACTCAGGTGTCTGTTTTGCATGTTATTTATACCATTGGAAAGGTCTCTTTGATCTATAAAACTTATTAGTTGTATTATTTGAGAAATTACCAACATCTGGTATACTTATTTTTAGATTAATATCTAGTACATTGTTGGCAGCCCCGAAAATCATAGCACCTCAATCATGAGTGGACAAACCAGGAATTGAATCCAAGGAAGCTTACTTGATATTTCAATTATTTTATAACCCATTCATATAAATTCTAATGATTATTATTGATGATTTATTTGGATTTACTCTCATCTATTATAGTTGAACGGTGTTAGGTATCGATGCTGAGAGGGACACACACTCTTGTAATGTTATCTACGTCCAAATAAAATAGAACAATAAAATGATGTCTATTGTTCTAGCAACAGGAAGCAGTGAGGGGAACCTAGATCGAACTACTGAAGGATTTTGAACCCTACGATGATATATTCCCTTGATTCTCAAGACAATCATTACCACGGATAAAGTGCACCACGACCAAAATCCATGATGGCCCACCAGCACTAGAAAACAAATTCGAATTGTAACTGCTAACTATCCCCCTCATCATTACAAAGGTGATAAATACAAAAGTTGGGAAATGAAAATACATCGGGGTAGGCAAAAGGTCAAGGGTCACATCCACCTCCAATAAATATTAGAATTGAACCCAAAGAGAGAGATATTTTTTGGCTCTTCAAACATTGTACACTTTTGAACTACTTTGGGAATACAGTGTCAACTAAAATTGGAGAGTTTTCCTTAGATTTTTCATGTACTATTTTTTAAATTGTTAATACAAAGAAGCCCTCGGGGCCAACTTTGGATAGAGAGGACTTGCATGTGTTGCTATTTTGCTGCGAACTATTTCAAGCAGAATGTTTGTTGTTCACATGGGTTGTAAGAGCATGTTTGTTTATGGACTATTCTGATGAAATATATGTCTTCTTGTAGTTTTTGTTACTCTATATTATTTTACATTTCCTGAGAAAATGGGTTGTGAATGTATGTAGAAACATGACTCAGACTATTCTGGTTACAAACTTGTATGCATGTGTTTCTAACTGTGTGCCTTCATGATAACTATCTGATTCGGGTTTATGCATAGTTTATTTTCATTACAACTCATTTTATTACTATAGCTCGCTCCTAGCTAGGTCCTAGATAGGATAGGATAGATTAGAATTATATTATACCTGCATTTACATATTCTTCATCTACATATTTTTTTCTCACAACCACCCATCACTCACCCTCATCGATGGATTGGGCCACAACCGGTAAACCCAAACCAACAATGGTTGTCGGGCTAGAATCCGGATGGGTTCCCTATTCTGAATGGTGAGAGGTCTAATTGGGACTTCTTACTGGGGGTAACCCCTTAGTTTTTTTAACTAATTTGGACCCGTCAACAGAACCACTTGATTGTCCTTTCTTGTGGCCTATATTTTCCAAATACTATGCTTGAAAACATGCCTCATCAACTATCCTCAGCTTGAAGAGTATCACTTTCTTTCTCAAATGACTATATATACCCCCAAATACTTGAGGAGTACATATGGGTTCTTGGGAGAGATACCCAACATGATATCCATATTTCTAAATTCAGTGGTGTACTCTTGCACAATCTACCCTTACCTTTTCCTGAAGTAATTCCATTGGATCCATTGGTCCTCTACATACACAATATGGTAGAATGGGGACTTAATGAGAGTTCTAAAATCCTCCCACTTAGTTACTGGTGGATCTCTCTCCAACCTAAGTGTCTTTGTGTGGATTTCCCACCAGGTTAATGTATGGACCTCTAATTTTAGTAGGGAAAATTAAATCTTCTACTCCTCATCTATATTGTGAACATTGAAATAGACATCTAATTGCTACAACCAATTATTCAAATTTACTACATCGACCTCACATTGGTATGGATTGATATCCTCTTTTTATTCCATTTTAAATAAAGACTATGAAGGGGTAATGGCATTGGAATTTGGTTTCTCTTTCTCAGGCTCTTTCATTGAATCCTTTTATGGTTCTTCATTATCTCTCAATGGCCCCTCTGATCCAATCTCTGAGTTATAGAATTCGACCCCCCCGAATGTTCTAAGATTTTTTTCTACAACCACCATGAGGAGGGTCATATTGTGAGAGATATAAATGACTTTCTCGTCTAGCCTCTCAAATCTCTCTTCAACTAGATCTTGAGAATTGTTGTGAACAAACTCATCTTCCATGGCTAGGGTTCTATGACTTTCTTCTTAAACCAATTCCTAGATCCTATAACTTTTGACAAATACTCTAAAGAAAAATGATCTTATACCAATCTGAGGTGTAAATTGTCATGGTATTCCACTAGAACAATTAGTCACATCATATCTTATAGTATTATGAAATATTAGATTATGCAATTTATTTCCTTAGATCCTAGATTAGGTATTACTAGCTTATTGCTCAGATTTATGAAAATAATTGAATACAAAAAATTAAAGAATACGTAAATATACACACCATTTGCTCAAATGAACACAAGATATATCCTGGGAAAACTATTACGGGACAAAACCCAACTAGAAGGTGAGGCCTATGCAGTGATCTCTTTTCTTCAATTATGAATAGCAAGCAAGAAGAAAGGGGCACTAACTATGGAGTTTCCTTTGACATTGTGGCTTGAACGGTTTCTACAGAATATCCTACCTCCTCTATTATGATCTCACAATACCACTCCTAGATGCTCTTCTCAACTATGGAACACGTACAATACAAAAGAATGGAACCCCTTATCTTCCTAGTGGCCTGGTATTTAACATAGCTCGATATATTTCTAGGGTTAGGGTTTTTTCATCCTCAACCTTCAATTAGGAACAAGGTTTTGGACCTTGTATAACCTTCTTGAAATTCCACACATTTCTAACCCCACATGTGTGAGTAACCATGGTGATCAATAAGGTAGGTCAACTTGCAATAGGCATAACTTTCACATACGAGCTCTGATTGAGGCGATTTTTACACTATTGGAAAGGAATCACTATGTAGAATAGATTCAAGGGACTGTGAGATATTCTCTCAAATTTTTGACCCCAAAAAATCTCATTTGATGACTCAAAATGACTCTGCAAAGTTCTAGACCCCAAATCTCCAAAAATGGACTTGCCACTAAAATGGGCCCTGCAAGCCAATTCCTTCAATTTTTCCACCCAAAAAGTACTAAGATAGATGAAAATTTATATAACTATCCAATATTGATCACTCCTCCTACATAGACCATGATCTACTATATGGTGGAAAGAAATGAAGTGTCTTCATGATGACAAAACTTATAGAGAATTCATGGATAATGTGACATTAAAGTTTTTGATTTTATAGATCAATTGGATTTTTCCAAATTCAAGTTGTTTTGTCTAGGGTTTAATTATTACCTTATGGTAATTAATGTAGCTTGATGGATTAGATTTTCTACCAACACCTACCTTGAGAGAAGAACAAAGAAAAGAAGAAGAAGAAGAAGAAGATCTCATAACCGAAAGAGATTTCTAGAGATCGTGTGCACATCGATTGTGATGCTAGTTTATTTATTTAGAATATATCAATTTCATCTTTCAAGTTATATTATATCAATATGTGACCATTTTTATTTGTGATCAAATCATCTAACAAAGTCAACATGTTCTTTTTACAAACAATATGTGCCCAAAGGTTCAAAAGTAGATGAATCCATTGTTATTGTGGATGTGGAGGGTTAGGAATCTGGTGAAATTGAGGGTATTAAGGTATTTTTCATTTTTATAAGAATTAAACCAATAGCATCAACAATTTAGAAGCTTGTCTTTTTTTTATGGTGTACATGTATATGTGGGGACACTATGTTGTCTATCTAGCAAGGGTAACATCATTAATAATTTGAGGAACCTCGCCAAGTCACCGTAGACTAAGTTACTACATTTCATTCCTAACAAGGGTTTTCTTCCACTAGGGTTTACTTATATCCCAACCAACAATGATTTCATTCCATTTCTACAAGACTAGTTCCTACAACATCATTAAATTCAAATACAATTTTTAATCCAATAACCATGGATATGGTTACATTTTTCCAAAGACAATAAATTTATAGATGTAGGTAGAACACTAACCATGGTGATTGGGCCATTCCAAGCTAAGTACCCAAACCAATTATTTGATATTCTAAGAGATAAAAAAATGTATAGGCTCATTTACTACACGCAAATGAAAAATGTGGTATTGTTTGCTATATTTCATCCAAATGCATGCCAGGCTATATCTAAAACTAGCTTACCACATTTGGTAAAATCATATCCATAGTACATGCACATAGCTAACATTTGGTCTCATGATATTTTTTTTCATTAAAACCCAACTCCTTAAGTTCTTTACCATTTTTTCATCATTTTCTAGCTATTATTCAGTAATAAAATATTGTTTTTATTTCTCATACCACTTCTTTGTATAATTTCTAGCCAAGTCATTTGGCTTCCAACCTATAAACTTGTATCTCGAATGCAATACAAAATCTTTTCAGAGGACCCATTAAACAATTTAGGTAACTGTTGAAGATAGTGTATAAAAATATGATAGAATGGTTGGTGAGAGTTGAGAATTTGAGGACTAAGTGCTTCCAATATTCCATCCCCAACAAGGGTATACTTCTATTTCAATGAATAATGATTGCATTCAAGTGTTGTGAGACCATTTCCCATGACAACAAATTTACATTCATATCCAATTTTTATTGCATAACCATGGATTTGTTTACCTTTTTCCAAAGTTAATAAATATGCACATGCAAGTAGAACACCAACCACATTGACTGAGTTTGTATGCATGGGACTTTAATTTCATTGAATAATTCCAAGACTTCATGAGGATGGTGAATCTAGGAATAACTAGCAATGATTCCATTGCATGAACCATTACATCTCATTTAGGCATTCTATTGAACAATTTGTGGGAAATGCTAAAATCCCCACATTTGGCATACATGTCTACAAATTCATTTCCCGTGAAAACATCATATTCAAATATACTCTGTGTTGCATAGTCATGAATCTGCTAATTACCTTGTTCTAGATCCAATTCCATAACCAAATGCACTTCCTAATCTAGAGCCAATAAATTTGCACATGTGGGATGAACACTAACCATAGTTATTGAGTTGGGTTTTATGCTTAAGACAACATGCCCTATATTAAATAATGTCAAGGCTTCATGGGGATGATGAATCTAGGAATAACTATAAATGATTGCATTCCATGGATCTGCTTAAGTGGTTCTAGAGTCAATAAATCAACACATGCGAGAATAACACTAGCCACAACGATTGAGTTGGGTTTTATGTCTAGGACTTGCATTTTATTGAAGAATGTCAAGGCTTCATGGGGACCCAATGATTGCATTCCAATTGAAAAAATTTAAGGCTCTATGGGGACTTAATGATTGTATTGCAATTTAAGAATGTCAAGGCTTTATGAGAATGAAGAATCTTAGAATCACCAACAATAACTGTAGTGCATGACCCAACATTTGATTTAGGCTTTATTTTGAATCTTACATTGGGTTCATAGCAAGGCTCATGTCAATGACAAGTTAAGGAACCTCACCAAGTGACCATGACAAATGTGTCATAAACACTGGAGAAGTATCTGGGGTTTCCCATGCTTGGTTACGAGGAAAAATAAATAAAGGTATCATTTTCTAAAAATAAAGCTAATATGGATAAACTATAGTTAAGCATATACCTCAATTTTCTTATTTTCAACAATGTAATGACTTTATTGGGGAGGAGTTTGTTTTGTTCTTTATCCATTCCTTGGATTGACTTCAAGACTTTCTTGTGTAAGTTCATTCCCTTGTTTTCTATCCTTAGTCTTTGTTCATTATAGATCCAAGATAGTTGAACATTGTAAACATGTTACCTTTGCATTTTATTTATATGGGTTTTCCTCTTGAAATTGCACCCATCTTTGTATTTTAACCGCAATCATGCAGATTTTTCCTAAAAAAAGACATGGTCCAACTCTAAGACCACATAACACTTTTTTCCCATGTGCATGCTACATGATTATATGATTTTTTTTGTTTTGGTGTCTGTCAATTGTTTATCCACACAATTTTGTGTGTATCCCAACGTAGTGCTTCACACATTAGCATGCCGTTTTGCATCTATCGAACATGCATGTTCGTTTGCGATTAATTTTCTTATGTGGTCAAATATCTTTTGGGAGAAAAAACAAAACTTTTCACTAGTTTTTCTTATTTGTTGTTTTTGGACTAGTTGTGTAGTTAAATGCCTATGTTATCCACTATTTCCTTGTTTACTTGCTTTGTAGTTTATAAATTAAGAGAAAATAGAAGAAAGTTTCAATTAACAAGCACTTTAACTTTTATGCTTTCATTGCAAGAATTTTTTTTTTATGTGATATCACACATAAAGAGTGCACATTACACGCCTTATTAGGAAATATATTCTCAATATTTATTGACTTATGATCTCTAGAATCAATTTTGCAAGAATGCCTAGAAAACATAATTCAATGATTTCATTATATGATAAACCCTAGAATTAAACTTTATCGTCAAAATCAACACTAAGAAAATTAAGCAAATTAAATTGGTCTCTAAACTATACTCTTCCTTTCCAACACAAAACTCAAATAGATTAACCAAGGGTAGAAGTACTTCTTCACCAAAGTGAGGGGCAACATAATATTGTACTTTGGATGGGTCACCGAGAAAATTAGACATCAATTCTCCTACATTTTGGTCGAAATTATCGATTACCAACAACTTTTCTCTATCACCACTTAAGGTAAGAGTATCCAAAGCATCTTTCCCAAGTGTATGAGATAAAAAGTGGTTCACATCCACTTACAAGGTCTACAAATCTGCATTCACGCATGTTTTTTTCTTGGTGATCTTACATTCAAGGTTTTGGACATTATTAGGAAATTGTCCCACCCAATATATTTATTCCTTCAAAGCGACCACATCACCTAAATTAAACCCTCAAGAGGTTGCATAAGAATATGTTTATCTAAAAAAGGGAGTCAAGAGGGGACATGGATGCATCTTGATGCGAAAAATCCTTGTGTCGACCCATCTTAAAAGCACCTTGTCTTTTGTCTTTTATCTCTTGGGTCAATTCCACGGCAAGTTGGAAAACACCAACATCCTCTTTCTTTATCCAAAACCTCGTGTTAGCTGATAAAGCAATAATATAGCAACAAATAAATAATGAATCATCGGGTAAAATGTGATAAGGATCATAACCATTCAAGTGCAAAACCTTATGAGTCCATGTGAAAATATAGACAATGACACAATCATATATCACACTATATACAATGCTTAATGCTTAATTCTACCCGCAATGGTGAACATGGAAATTTCTTGAGTAGAATATTGAGGAGAGTGTTTAGAGTCTTCCAATACAATGGGTTGTGAAAAAACTTTTTTTTGAGTACATGGGCTAACAATATGAAAATTTTAAGGGGAGGAATGTAAAGGTTGATGAGGACACATTGCAAGGGAAAACGGAAATCTAATAGAAAGAGGGATATCCTTAGTGAAATATAGGAAGGGTGGGATTATTCTAAAGGATTTTACAATGGGATAACAATTCCTCTAAAAATTAAGATAATCATATGGAAATTCTACCAGATGAAACCATGATCTACTCATCCCTAGTATGGTCACCAATTTATCCCTTCATTGAATTTTGCATATCTTTGCATGAATTAGACCACAACTCTTGAAGAGGGAAACAAAATCAAAGACTTTGGAAATATGGGATATCATCTTCATTTTTGAAGCAGGTGGTGCTCCCTCATTATTATAACAATTCTCCATTGAATCTTGCATACAACTAAACATCGAGATATTGTAGAATCAGTAGAGTGAACACACCAATGAATGATTGAAGCACTAAAATATATTATTTATGTGTGAAGTGCCTTTATGAGCAATGTAAAAATACATGGATGATGTTAACATGTGAGCTAATTGGAAACTTATTAGAAATTACTGAAAATAAATATTGAATATGAATAACTAATTATTAAAACATGGATTGGCTCAATGGGCTAGCTCAAGTGGTTGAGTGTTTTGGACTTCATGCAAGAGGTGTCATTGTCATTCGTTGGGGATGGCTTCCTCTATTGTGTTCCTCACTCGATGTCCTTATCAAGTTAGGAGTTGTAATCAACACTAGAAGGTTTACATTGGGTTCCATTTACGAAATGGGGGGAAGTGCTCGTGGATTTCCACATGAGGTCATTTTCCTTGGATTTATTTTTATAATTAAAATATGGAAATGAGATAAGCCATTATGCTTGATTATGTTCTACATTAGAGAAATATAGAAAAATAAACTTTCACATAAGTAAAATAAGGGACACATGCTACATAGATACAAAGCATTAACAATTGAGATTGAGTATCATTATTCATGAAAATAGAGAGAATTTTACATCTACAATTAAATACACTAAATGGCTACCCTCTTCAAAATGGAGGGAAGGGTGAAATTGTCTCAAATGATAAGAATCTTAAAATTGTTTTACAATAAAGATTAAGTCCCTAGAATGACATGATACAACAATAACTAAAAGAATGTATTAGCTCAACTCCTCCAACACTGATAAATCCAAAAGAGTGTGCAACTTAATACACACTCTTGAAGCCCTCATATTTGAAAACACAAAACAAGGAGGAAGGAAAATTAGTTTTGGTACCTTGAAATAATTAATATTTGGAGGGAACTTATAGCAGAAGAAATCAAAAAGAAACAAAAGAACCAAGAGATATAATAACAAGAGTTGTTATTCTCGAAGGAGAGGCAAAATGACAAATTCCATAATGCACAACTTTTTCCCATTATCTCTTCTATAATGTTGCTGCCAGAATATTAGAAACCCAAACAAAATATTTTTTTGTCGAGGATGTTAGAAGCCCAATGATATGAAGAGCATTAAGGAGAGATATTTGGTGTAACAACAAAGAGAAAATCCATTTATGAGAATGTTCGCATGCATCCTCATTACAACCATTCTACTTCTATACTCTAATCCTATGACCTCTTTCAATGAGATAACCATGTTGTAGTGGAGTCCTTTATTTGTATCATTATGAGAATGATTATTGGACAAAGCATTCCCTTAGTACTTTGCATTTTGTTGTGGCGTTACCTTATTCTTTGTTTGGCCATGTTTGGCCATGATAGGATATGATCTTTCAAATGAGAAGACCTATTAGATCATAGAGTAAGGACAATTTATGAACATGTAAGTATTTCATATGCAACATCCACCCACACTCCATGCCAAATGACAATATCCATTTAGAATGCTTTGTAGGGTCTCAATACTCATATATCATGCATTTCTTATTGTATTGTTGGAATGTTGATCAATCTAAATTGTGTTTGATGTTACAGATCTTGTTGGGATCAAGCAATTACTAGATTTTACAAATTCCATGAACTTCCAATCATTCTTTGGATCAAATTCATGCTTGATGGATATGAGGTGAAGTGTCGAAATATGTTCATGAAAAAACACCCCTAATCATTAACTTCCCACTCTTCTTTGCATTAAATATTGGCAACTAAATCATCCCCATTGTTTAACATTTCCCCATGAAATAATTTCTTGGGTAATGGTTCTAGATCCTTGATTGCATCGATCAAGTAACTAGGTGGAATCATCTCTCTACATGGGGTTAGAAGATCACACATATCCTTGTCCATATTTTTCCTTTTGAATGGCTCTTCAAAAGTCTACACATATTCTAGAAGGTACTCTTGTCATGGATGAATTTTTTGGAAGCATTGCAACTATTGACACTTGCAATAAAATGTAATAGGCAAAAGAAAGAGAACAAGTGAGGCTCACTAGATGGTAATATCAATGCTTTAATATCTAGCATTATCATACAAGACAAAGTTGGCTTTTGGAATTAATCAACAACTTCTATGATTCGTATAAGATTTCAATCACTAATGAAAAAGAAAAAAAAAACCATGCAAAGTAATAATAATCATAGAAAAGAAGTTAAAGTTGGATGCATGGATGATTGTAATAAGAGAGGCATACATTGAAGCCAAACAACTTCTACTAATGACAAACCCCTAAATGGATATTATGAGATTCCACACACTACCCCGAAATGCCCCTTGAGGCTTGAGTTACTGTCATGTGTGGCACACGACTGAGGGGTTGTATCCCATAATTAATAGCATAATTAATAGACTTTGTAAATAGCATAATTAATAGACTTTGTAAATAATTCTAATTGCACGGGTTGTATCCCAATACGATTAGTCAAGAGTAGTTGGGCGGTCCAGAGGCTCGCTCT
>SNQJ01S0146893.1:11167-23843 GCA_010110895.2 Picea sitchensis | reverse complement strand
TTATAGAAGTTGGAGATGAATTTATCATCTTTATCCCTAACAATGGATGTAGAAATCCTAAAATTAAATTGGTTCTGAGCTAAGAAGTGTTTCAATGTGTCCCACATTAAGTGAATATTCTTTCAAGGAACATAGAATACCATATTTGAGAATTGATCAGTGATAATGAATACTGCATCATGATTGTTTTACTTGGTTAGGATGCTTATTAGAAAATTAATCAAGACAAATTCCCATAGGTGCAAGGGAATGGGAAAAGGTGTTTACAACCCATACTTCTTGTTTATAGGTTTTGAAATGGAAAAAGTAACACAATATTTAATATACTTTTGCAAGTTGAGGCGGAGTTTTGGCTAGTTAAAATTCTTTTGTAACACTGCAAATGTCTCTTGGATGCCACAATGAACTATTGAGTACTCATACCCAACTAAAACATACATTTCTAAGGTGAAACGAGACATTATCATCGATATACAAATCTCGATGTGATGTTCCTTGAGAGGATCTACACAAATTTGTGTAAATGATAGAACTACTTCATAATGTAAGTGTCAATATCGTGTTTGGTTTTTATAGGTGTCCAAAATAGTAAGTAGAGAGTCAAATGGTTGTAGATTCAAGTAATTGATTGCATCTCTATATCCATCGTTCTTATTCTTGATCACCAAATGGAATCGTGGTTGATACCCTGACCCTATCATGAGGCCCATGATAAAAACATGGTGTGCTAGCTGATGAACACTTGGAATCCTTAAAGTTAGGGTTGCTTTCGACAAAGGCAGTGCCCCATATTATACTCTCTATAGTGGGGAGACTTGGGAGTGGCTCAACCAAGTGGACCCATACTCTGTGGATCGTTTCCACGGCGGTGGAGTGCCATGGCAGAAGAAAGAGGGGAGTTGGAGTGAGCCATGTGTTGGGAAAGCTCACATGAGATGGGGTAAGCCAAGATATGGAGTGAACCAAGGAATTGGGTGGACAAATACTTCACGGGGGTGTGCCCAACTGATAGAACACTTGGAATCATACAAAGTTAGGGTTGCTCGACAAAGACGAGTGTGCCCCATATTTATATATACACATAGTGGGGAGACTTGGGAGTGAGCTCAACCAAGTGGACCCACGCCCATACTTGTGGATGCGTTTCACGATGAGGTGGAGTGCCATGACGAAAAGAGGAGAGTTGGAGTGAGCCATGTGTTGGGAAAGCTCACATGAGACGGGGTAAGCCAAGATATGGAGTGAACCAAGGAATTGGGTGGGCAAATACTTCATGGGGTGTATTATTCCAACTTGATTTTCCCCAAAATTTTCTATATTTTCAGTTGAGACTTTCGTCAAACGCTTCAAGAAGAAACTACCAAGCAACCACTTTGATACCACTGTAATATTCCAACCAATTGGAAATGCTATTTATGTTTAGGTTGCAATGTTTTTGACAATTTTCAACTTTGGGATTTTGTCAAAAATTTGGTGGATATACTCAATATTCGTTGTTCATCACTTCCTTTGTTTTGTTGTAGATTTTCTGATGCAAGTGTTTTATCAAACACTTTGTAGTGACACTCCCAAACCCCTTTAGACAAACTCTGTCATTGTTGTTATGTATTTATGGTTGTTGTTTGGGTTATATTCTTATGTTTCTCTCAAGGAATGGTTGAGGAATTGGTTTTGACACATAAATTAAATTGTATGCAATTTCTATTACCACCAAATACTACAGAAATACCACAATAATATCAATATAACAACAAGGGAAATTCCATACAAGAACTAGTCTTTATTTCAATAATTTTGACCTGTTACAGTTGGGCAGAATGTTGACATGGACAACCCACAAGAGGAATATGCTCAATCATGAACAACAAAATCTCCTCAATAAAATGAAATCCCAACAAAGAGAATAGAACCAGTAGGATAATAACTCGCCCAACAGGAAGAAAGGATAACATAGCCACTCTAGAATCAACCAAGAGATGAGAAATATTCACCCGACAAACAAATATGTCACCCAACATCAATTATAAAGTTCCCATCAAGGAAATATGGCACCCAGTAGTTGTAACTCGACCCCAACAATAGATATGAGGCACCCAACAAAGAGGAATGGCACCCAACAACTCTAAATCGACCCCAACAATAAAAAAAATACGCCCAACAAAGAGAATAAGAGCCCAATGCCTAGATAAGTGTGCCAAGAAGTGTAATAGTCTTCCCTTGCAAGAGATGAGAACCCAACAAAGAAGAATTCGACCTTTGGACTGTAGATCTTTTCCTCAAATAAAGTTCGATCTCTTTAACTCACACTTTCACCCAGTATTCAAGGAAAAACTCAACCTCCACAAGAGGGTTCGATTTTCCTCCAAGATAACTTCAACTTCTCTAAATTTTCATAAGATCCTTGCATACAAATTATTCCTTCTAAAAAATGAAATTCAATGAAGATATCTGAAGTGATTTCCTCCCGTGACTAGCTAGGGTGTATCGTTGCAACACCGAAACTAGTAGATGAATAATGGTTCTGAAAAACCCTAGTCTCTCTTCTCAAGAGCTCTCCAAATATTTTTCTCAAATGAGCAAATGAAAGAATGAAAAGAGACTCCTCATTGTCCCATTTTAATATTCACTTGAGTCTTTTAACACTCACTTATTTATTTTATTTTATTAAAGTCACTTTAGTGGCTCCTTAACTTTTAAAATTTAAAAGTGACTTTTCATTAGCCTAGGAGCCATGTCCCCCCTTTTCCCAATTTAACTTTATAAAGTATTTCCTAGGCAAGTCATGTTTCCTTGGTCATTGTCCACCTTAGCCCATGGGAACTTATTAGGCTAGCGGAATTTCTCCTTTATGACTCCTAAGAAAATGGGGACATTAAAGTCCTCCCCACCCAAGATGGCTTGTCCACAAGCAATTTCAATCTGGGATGTTGGAGCACATGTTATCCTTCCCAAGTAGCATCCTCAAGAGGAAGATCCTTCCACTTGACCAAATAATCTTTGATGGTCATGTTCCTCAACTTCTTCTCCCTGACCTCCAAAATATCCTCTGGAACCAGAGTCAATTTACCTTCTCCATCCAGGGGTGGTAACTCTGTAGAAGTGATGATATGTTTCCCCAATTCCTTCTTGAGACTTGAGACATGGAAGACATTATGTATCTTGCTTCCCTCTGGAAGCTCTAGCTCGCATTCCACCTCTCCTATACACCTCGTATTTTTTAGGGTCCATAAAATCTAGGCTTCAATTTTTCCGCCCCTTCATTTTGAGCGATGATTACCTATAAGGCTGAAGGCGTAGGTATACCAAGTCTCCTACTTCAAAGATATGATCCACCTTATGTCTGTCTGCATATATCGTCTACTGATTCTGAGTTGTTGCAGATTATCCTTAAGGGTCAGTAGAATATCCCGACTCTCCTGAATCCAATCCTTATCCTTAGGCACCTGAATATCTCCAAACATCTGATCCAAAAATGTGGGTGCATCATATCCATACGGGTCTTGGAAGGGTGTCATCCCAATCGACATATGATAAGTGGTGTTGTAGCAGTGCTCCCCTAAGTGTAGCCATTTTATCTAGGCTTTATATTGGCCCAACACATAATTCCCCAGATAACCTTCCAACCACTTATTCACTATCTCAGTTTGACCATTAGTTTGAGGGTGATAACTTGTGCTAGGTGTCAAATTTGTTCCTACCAATATGAATAGCTCCTGCCAGAATCCTCCCATGAACCTGCTATCCCTATCACTGACAATAGTTTTTGGTAACCCATGTAATTGGAATACTTCCCTGAAGAATAAATTTGCTACCTGTGTTATTGAATATCGGGAGGGTATGCCGAAGAAGTGTGCAAAATTTGTGAGTTTTTAAACCACCACATAGATACAGTCATTTTCATGTACCTCGGGAAACCCAGTGATGAAATCCATAGAGATGCTTTCCCATTTTTTTTCGGGAATGGGAAGTGGCTGAAGTAGTCTGAAAGGGTGAGTGTGCTCTGTCTTTTTTTATTGGCAGACACTACATTCTCTAACGAACCTCAAAAAATATTTCTTAAGTCCCTTCCATGTAAATCTTTCCTGGATCTTCCTATAGGTTTTCAAGTATCCAGGGTGTCCTGCCAATGGGGAACTGTGTGTTGCATGCATGATTTTGTCCTTGAGCTGAGATTCTGGTACAAGGTAGATCCTGTCTTTGTAATAAATGATGTCATCAATGACTCTGTATCGATCATCCTTTGTCTGATTGTCAAGGATATCGCAAGAAAACTGGTTCTTGGAATATTCTACCAATAGATGAGCTTTCCAGTCAGCTCAAATCTCCATGAGGGAGAGAGTGGGTGGTATTATGGAAAGGGAATCAACTACCACATTGTTCTTTCCCTTCACATACTTGATCTCAAAATCGTAGGCTTGGATCTTGTTGATCCACTTATGTTGTCGTTCACTCAATTCTTTCTACTCCACGAGGAACCTTAGGCTATTGTGATTTGTATTCACCTTAAAACTATTCCCCACCAAGTATTGTCTGAATTTGGCCAATGCATGCATAATGGCCAACATTTCCCTTGTCATATATCGAATAAATTCACTCATACTTCTTAAATTTGTTTCTCTCAAAAGCAATGGGATGGATTTCTTGCATTGACACATCTCCTATCCCAATCCCAGAAGCATCACACTCAAGCACAAATGACTGAGTGAAATCCGGTAAGGCTAGTACAGGACAAGAGCTCATCACTTGTTTCATCATCTTGAATGTCGCATGTGCCTCATCCGACCAACTGAAATCCCCTTTCTTAGTGAGATATGTAAGAGGTATTTTTAGTTGTGAGAACCCCTTAAAAGATTTCTTATAATAAGTGCAAAGGCCTAGGAATCTCTTCAATTATGTCACATTCTTGGGGGTAGGCCACTCGATAATTTCCCTGATCTTTTCTTGGTGTACCTGAACCTCATTTTCTATGATCACATGCCCCAAATAAATCATCAGTCATTCCAAACTCACATTTAGACTCCTGTGCATAGATTTGGCGTTCCTCCAAAATTCCCAATACTTCATCCAGATGCCTAAGACGTTCCTCCCAAGTCCTGCTATAAATAAGAATGTCATCAAACAAGACCAATTTTTTTTTTCACAACTACTTATTGAACACGTGGTTCATGAAATACTGGAATGTAGCAAGAGAATTGGTTAGCCCAAACGACATAACCGAGTACTCATAATGTCCATAATGGCATTGAAAAGCGGTCTTCAGAATGTCTTGTTCTTGAACCTTGATATGATAATACCCTGTACAAAGATCAATTTTGGAAAAGTATTTTGCTCCTCTCAACTCGTCCATCAACTCATCGATCCTCAGAATTGGGTACCTACTTTTTATGGTATTCTTGTTAAGGTCTCGATAATCAATGCACTTTCTCAAGGTGTCGTCCTTCTTTTTTACCAATACTACTGAAGAAGCAAACATACTAGAGTTAGGTCAAATGTAAACCATCTTGAGAAACTCCGTGATAGTTTTCCTAATATTGTCTTTGTAAGTTTTGGGATACCCGTAGGGGTTGGTTATGGCTTCTTGGACCCCTTCTTATAATTCTATCGCATGCTCAAATCCTCTATCTGGAGATACACCTGGAGGAATGTCACCAAAAACTCTTTGATATTTAAGAAGTAATACCTGAAGATGTCTGGATGTTGTCGAGGATGATATGGTGTCTCCCTGTCATAAATGTAGTACTCAAATGCCCATTCTATATCTCCATTTTCCCTCATTTATTCCATACTGTGTGATGACACTATCTTAGGCAGATACTGGTGCATTTCCCATAAGACTACCTTTTTCCCATCTAGACCCATGAATTCCATTTCCACAGTCCTCTGATCAGTAGTGTATTTCCCAATGGAGTATAGCCACTGAACTCCGAGTACCACGTTGGTATCCGACACATCCACCAAAAAGAAATACTATGTCAAGGTATAATTCCCCATGGTTATTTTCAACTTGGGGATCCATCTAGTGCACTCCATATGATAGCCATCGGGTATGATCACTGTGAATCCCTCAATATCCTCTGTCTGAATCTCTTGCTTATCCACCAAAGTTGCATTTATAAAGTTGTGGGATGCCCCACTATCAATCAACACTGTAACCTTGTGCCCCTCTAGGACTCCTCAGACTCTGAATGTATGGTACCTACAAAGTCCCGGCATGGATGCCATAACAAGACCCTTAGCCCCAACCTATGATGTCTCCTCACCTAATGTCTGGTGTCCCTATTCTTGTTCCTGCTCCTCCTCCTCATCATAACTATCACTATCTGAATAGACCTCAATATAATGAGCCTTATCGGTCTTGTCTTTCCAGGCACACTTGTGTTACGAAAGCGATGAGACATTTTAAAGGATTTTATGTTGACTTTGGACATAACACGATTGTTGAACATGTGAGCATAGTTCAACGGTTTCCTTGCTATGTTGTTGAGCATGATATCCATATGCTCGAGAGACCCTGTACCATAGAAAAAATTCTTTCAGTCTTAAAGAGTTTTTCCAAAAATAAAAGTCCCGAGTCAGATGACTGGACAATGAAATTCTTCCTTTGTTTCTTTGATGTGGTAGGGGCTAACATTTTGGATGCAGTGGAGGAGTCTAGGCGGAATGGTACTATGGAAAGGTCATTAAACTTGACCTTTCTAGTTCTCATCCATTTAAGTGAGCAAACCCATTAGGTTTGGGGATTTTAGACCCATTTCCCTTTGTAATCTGGCTTATAATATTATTGTAAAGATTATAGCGAACATGATAAAGTCGTTCCTATCTCAGTCATTATCCAGGGAGCAACTGGGGTTCTTGAAGGGAAGACAGATTCTGGATGCGGTCAACACAACACATGAATGTCTTCATAACATCAAAGTGAATAATATGAGACCTCTTATTCTAAAATTGGATCTACAGAAGGCCTATGATACTGTAAACTTGGATTTCCTTTGGATGATTCTTCTTCAAACGGGATTTGGACTGCTACTAATAAATTGGATTATGAGTTGTGTTAACACAACTTTCTTTGCGATATTGATCAATGGTGGGCCTACTCCTTTCTTCCAAAGTGGGCGAGGTCTGAGGAAAAGATTCCCCTTATCCCCTTTGTTGTTTTTTTAGTGATGGAAGGCCTTAGTCTCCTTCTCAAAAAGGCACAAGTAGATGGGAAAATTTCATGGGTGAAGCTTTCCAGATTACAAAATATTCTAAACTTGTTTTTTGTGGACGATGTCCTAATCATGAAAGGTGCTTGTTTAGACGAATGGAAGGAAATAAAATCTATATTTTTTACATTATGTAGAGCATCGGGCTTGATTATAAATCCACTCAAGTCTTCTTTCCATTTCTCAGGTTTACAACAAGATGAATTAACTGGTTTCAAGGCTCTCTTCCCTAACAATTTTATGGATCTTAGAGAAGGGTTTCGATATTTGGGATTTTTTCTTAAGCCTACCAATTACAGGGTTGAGGAATGGTGGTGGCTCATCAACAAATTTGAGAGGAAAATTGGTCTCTGGTGTCACTGTTGTTTGTCCTTAGGAGGACAGTTTGTTCTAGTCAAGGCGGTTCTTGAGAGTCTACCAGTTTACTGGCTGGCGGTGGCCATTATAACTACTTCTATTCTCAATAAGTTAAGACAATTGATGTTTAATTTTTTATGGTCGGGCAGTAGGACAAGGGAACACATTCACCTCTACAATTGGGAATTCATTGCCAAACCCAAATCCTTTGGTGGCTGGGGTGTTAAGAATTTGTTTGTTTTCAGTAGAGCTTTGACTGAAAATATGTTGTGGCGTTGCTTGATGAAGGACAACCTCTGGCATAGAGTGCTTAAGGACACATACCTCCCCAACACCATGGTGGTGTCTTGGATGAGATGCTCCATAGTTAGGACACATAATGTCTCAAACACCTGGAGATGTCTCTTAAAATCGTTGGATGTTATCACACACTAGATAGCTTGGATACCAGGCACAAACCATTCAATCCGTCTATGAGAAGATGAGGTACTTGGATTGGGTAAGAATTCATTGCTATTGAATGCTTTTATCACTTCTTTCAAACAACAGGTTATAAACTACTTGTTTCATGATAGAGGATCGGGTAGGCTGGGGGCTGTCTTGGAAAATTGGAAAACAAGTGGGGATTTGAGATTTACAGGTGCAAAAGTCGAGGAATGGAATCGATACTGGAGAGCTCTAGTAAATACATGTATATAGTTGACAAATCACATGGAAACCCTAAGCTAGATTGGAGGTGATAAATCGAGGTTCCTCATTGCCAAAAACACAAATGAGGCTCTAGCCACTAAACATTGGACCCGCAGCTCAAATTGGGATCTAGTGCCAAAATTGAAACTTTTTACCTGGTAATGCTGGAAGGAAAGATTCTCACTTGGGATAATTTGCAGAAAAGAGGATGGTCTATATTGAGTGTTTATGGACTATGTTTTCAAGAGATAGAGATGTTGATACACTTAATGATGCATTGTAGATTCACTCAAAAAGTGTGGTTATAGATTCATAAATCATATAACTTATCCCACAGTTGGATGGGTTCTTCTTTCCAAACCTGCTTTAAAGATTGGATAAGTAGATATCCATCTCACTCAATGTTGCCATCCAAAATATGTTGGAATTTGTGGTTATAACGCAACAAGGTTACATTTGAGAAAGGTCGGTCATCGACCTTCGCGGTCCTGCACAGGATTTTTGGGTGCCTTGGGACCACTCAGGTACAAAATTTTCCATCCAAACCCCAACGATTTCCATCTTTTATTAAGGAGGGAGTCTCGATTGGATGGTTTGACGGGGCTACAGAAGATCGTGGCCAGAAAAGTGGAGTGGGAGGAGTCATCAGGTTAAATATTCATACTGAGTATAGGTGGATCTTAAATTGTGGCCCAAGAATGAACACTAGAGCAGAATTATTGGGATCTTGGGATTTATTAACTTTGGCATCTCGGTTACATATCCAGGACCTCCAAGTATTTGTGGACTCAAGAATTATCATTGATTGGTTAAATAAAAAATGTATCCTTAAGGTATTAAATATGGAGTGTTGGAAAAAGAGGATAATGAACCACCTCAAAGAATTCAAGACTCTCGAATTCACTCACATTTTCAGAGAACACAATCAGAAGGATGATGACCTCTCCAAAAGAGTGCTACAACTCCAAGAGGGGAAAATATTTTACTATCAATTGGAAGAAGGGCATATGGGTCCTATGTATTTTTATATCTCCATTGATGCTTCTACTTTCTATGGCATGGTAGTTAGTTTTAATATTTGCTTAAGATATTCTGTCCGGTAAGAAGTAAGGACAACCACTATTTTTTCTGAAGGGAGATTTGATCCCCTTGGCCCTTAGGAGGTCTGATAGGACTACTATTTGTTTTTGGTAGTAGTCACTCTCTCATATCTCGCTTTTGTTTCAATCTCCACTTTGATGGTGTGAGATTCTGGATGTAAGGTGATGTTTTGTATATTTTGTATCTTGAATGGAAACTTTATATTTTTAAATAAGAGAAATTTTCTGTGGAAAAACAAGCTTTCTTGGGTTTTATACCAAAAATGTAAGAACAACTTATATTTGTATGGCCCAAATGACGATGTTCTTCCACCTAGGGACCTTATTTTTTGATCTGGGGGTTTTGTATGATTGTTTGTCTAGGAACTCCAGTGACCAACATTTTTAACCTGGGTTTAATATGAATGTTTATTTGATTAATACCAAAATGACCATATGTTAAGTTCATTTGGAGACTCTTCATTACCAATTCAACAATTTTATTTTATGTACGTCCTCTGATCTAGAAGGTCAGAGTAAAAATTACAATAATCAATAATTTCATTTTTAAATTCTTCAGTGTAGCTGTTGCTTCTGTGCATATTAATCTTTTGAAACTCTAAAACATGGTTATAAAGAGGGCAATCTCAAGAAGTTGTGTAAACCTCATAAATGCATTGTTAGTAAATGCTTCTTCTTTATTTTTCTTGCTTTAGCTGGGAGATTTCATTATCACATACACTTCATTCTTCATTTTTGTAAACATAAATTCTCTCTAATTCTCATGGTTGGTAAAACACACACACACACACACACACACACACACACACACACACACACACACACACACACACACACACGCGCACACACACACATATATGATGTCTTTATACATGGAATTTTGACATATGATGTCTCATATATAGACATATGATAGGTCTGATAGGGAATTTCTTCTGTAATTACTTTTGTTTTATGAAAATAATCGTTAACATAATGAAATCGCATTTTATGCTCATCTATGAAAGCTTTTGTATATATATATATTTTCACCAAATTTACAATAATTAATTATTTAACTCTTCTAATTCTTGTTTTTTAACTCTTTAATTCTGAAGCTATACCCAATTTAATATTCATTTTAATGCTTTATTTGAATGCCAATGTATCTATTTCTGTTCACATTACATGGTAAAGGTAAGAGGTTTGCAGACACTTTACACGCAGGCACTTTACACCGAGTACTTCGAATAATGTTTTTTGGGAACTCTCTAACTTTCTTCAAAATTCTTTGTAACTTTTATTTATGAAACTTAAAATAAAAAATATTTAAATCTCTTTACATTAAAATATTATAAATTTATTTTAAATTAAAATTAAATCAAAGTAAAAAGCCACTCACCTCATTTCACATGTCCAATTTTTCAACCGGTTGAAGAAGCCAAAAATAATTTCCGAAAACCGAAGAGAAGTTCTCCAACAGAAACTACAAAGATTATTATGGGAAAAAAAAAGGTAAAAACCAAATAGAAGTATTATTCCTCTTCAAAACTGCAGATATATAATGTTAGAAATAAAATAACTCCTTCAAAACAACAGAGAAGTATTATTCCCGTTCAAAATTGCAGAGATATAATTTCAAAACCAAAAAGAAGTATTATTCCCGTTCAAAACCACAGAGAAGTATTAATCCCATCGTAGAGGGATAGGAGGCATAACTTGTTATATTAGAAAGAGCATTTCTCCTCACATTCAACTTCATAAGATTGACCCTCTCAATCACTACATTTGGATAGAAATTTCAGACACCATTGCTAAGAAGATGTATATAACAATTTGCTACTTTGCATCTATTAATTCTACTTTTTATAAGAAAAATAATCTAGATAACAATTGTCCCTATAATAATTTAGAACAAGATATTTATAGTTCAAAAAATGAAGGTAATATCCTCATGCTAGGAGACTTTAATGCTAGGACTGAAACTAAACAAGCTACTCTTTTAAGTACTGATTCCAACCATAATCCTTTATGGCTAGATTAGGACCTTGTTTTATCTAAGAGCTACAAAAGAAGCTCTAAAGACCTAATTGCGAATTTGTTTGGTACTGAGTTGGTCAAGCTCTGCAGCTCTCAAGGCCTAATAATTTGCAATGGAGTAATGAAGTGGCCGAACTCCAACGAGATGACTTGTATTCATGGGCTAGGTAGTAGTGTTGTAGATTATGTGATATCTAATATACCGGTTTCCAACCAAATAACAACTTTTGACCTTTTAAATGACCATGAGCCTGACTCTGATCATAAACCCTTAACCCTAACTCTAAACTTTTCCATGCATAGGAGCGCCATTAAAGAGAATTCTGATAATCAAAGGAGTTTGCGCTTTGAAAAAAGTAAAGTTGACGTTTTCTTAAAAGATTTAAATAGAAAATTAAATCTCCTAACTTATAAGGAAAACATTGCAGAACTCTATCATAATTTTACAACTACCCTTTCCACTTCTATTAACAAGTTCTCTTTCGAGGTGTCCTATAAAAAGAATAATAAAAGAACAACCCTTGGTATGATAAATAATATAAAATTGACAGGAAATCCATTAGGGATGCTTCTAATGAGTCCTTAAAACTCGATAAGAGCAATACGTACAAAGCCCTAATTAAAAGGGAAAAAATGCACTATATCAATAAAAGGCAAGAGCAACTTTCAGAACTATATAGGTTGGATCCTAAGAAGTTCTGGAGCCAAATTCTAAACCAAAATACTAAAAAAAATAATATGATTCCCTTAAGGGATTGGAATTCCTACCTTGAAAGTCTTTACGAGTTCCCTAATGCCATGGACACCATTCCTATTGTCTCTACAAAGGAAGACATTTTTTCTTTAGATGACATAGAGTTCGGGGTTAAGTGGCTTGCAAATGGGAAAGCTAAGGACATTGAAGGATACCAAGCTCAAATTTTTAAAATCGGAGGGCCAATCCTTATCTCTCACATACATAAGCTCCTCAATTTAGAAGTCAAGCAGAACTTCCCTAAACCCTGGACACAAAGCCTCTTTGTTCCTATTTTTAAAAATGGGGATAGAAACATTCCCTCTAATTGTAGGACCATTATGATTAGCCCGATTTTAGCCAAGATTTATGGAATTATTTTGGAAAAGAAGATTAACCTTTGGTTAGAAAGTCACGGTAAAAGAGCTAAAGGCTAGGCCGGGTTTATGAGATATCATTCAACTGTGGATCATCTTGTTACCTTGTTAGGGTCCTAACCCGCACATAGGTAGATTAATATATTCAGATGTAATAAAGGTCAATATTAATAAGGCCTTTCAATAAAATAGAAT
>SNQJ01S0146892.1:28803-45075 GCA_010110895.2 Picea sitchensis | reverse complement strand
GTGCAAACCACACTTATTAACCATATATGGTGGAATGTGCCCATATCACAATACATGTTTTTTATCATGTACACAGATTGGTGTGACCATGATACATTTTGTCTTGTACTTGAGGTATGATATGTACACCAAAGATACTGCAAAATTATATTTCCATGTCTCGAAACATATCTGGATAATTTGGCACAAAAAACCAAAATCATTTAGCTATGGCCATGCAATGTGTTAATATTTTGTGGCTTGTAATATATTTTGGGCAGGGAAAAACTTTATATATTTACAACCATGGATGGAGAAAAGCAAAGGTTCATGTTTCTAACTATGTTTTATTATATTTGTTGATTCTCATTTACTGTATGTACATATTACTTGTTCTCCGATGCATACCAGCATCCATTCATGTTCATTGTATTTTGTGCGTTCCCACATTCAAACAAACATAATAGCTGGAGAAAACGATGGAGTCTTGACTGCAGCGGTGGAAGAGGAGATATAAAGGTACATGCTTGTACTGTTATTTCATATTCCGTTGTTTTGTATTTCATTTATTGTCTGTATATGTATTCACCTAGTTTATTGTATGTAGATATTGCGTACCTTCCTACATAATAACTTATCTTCATTTCATGTCTTCCTGCATACTAACTTCCTTCATGTCCATCGTATTTTTCCTGCATTGCTACATTTAAACAAACAGAGTGGTTGGAGAGGACGATGGACTCTTTGGCACCAATGTAGACGAAGAGTTACAGAGGTGCATACCTGTACTCTTATTTCATATTCCAGGGTTTAGTATTTCATTTATTGTCTGTGTATTTGTTCTACTTGTTCAACTGCTTTGCACCTTTTTTATTGTATGTATATACTATGTATCTTTCTACTTATTCTCATGTGAATCGCATTCTCTTTACTGCTACATTGAAATACATAGAACTGTATTTCTTTATTTTACATGCCTTTCTTCTTACTAACTTGCCTTCTGCTACCTTGGAAGAAACAGATTGGTTGGATAGAAAGATGAATTCTTGTATGCAACAGCAAAGGGGTCTGTGGTACAATGTTCGAAAAGGTATACCAACTGTGCTAGTAAATTAAATATACAAAATGGGTGGGGGCATATAATATTGGACTAGAAAACGATGATTTGGCAACAATGGGCCTTTGTGCCCTCCCCATTTCTACTATTTCCATTTTCTATTATCTCTTTTGCTTTCTAATTGCTCTGCTTAGTCGTCTTTCCGAAAATGCCTTGGTGCGCGGGTTGGCGGACTCATGGGTTCACATTTGGTCATGCTTCTACCTTATTCCATAGTTACCCACTTTGTCGATTGTGGGTGTCGGGCTGGCGGGTTCAAGATTGCGCCTCTGGCTTCCGAGGTTCCGCGATATACAGATTGGTCATCGCACCTCGCCATCACACCCTATTTATTGTTACACATTTTTTCAGTCAAAAAATCCAAGGCATACAATTTGACCCATTGAGTCCTCATGTGTCTCGATTATCCCTTGACACCCTATTTCGTATTCCATCTCCTCCGACCCTGCATGTGACATTATGAACAATTATGGACAATATACAATGCATATGCTTGTTTATTCCTTTTGATGTTCATCTACACATGCTTGCATCAGAAAAATTTGGACTAGTGACATGGCCATGAGCAGTCAGTCATCCCAGACATTAGCAGACCGACAAGGCCAAAGGTAAAGATGCATACATTATGTTCCTAGTATGTTTACCAAACAAATATCCTCAACTATTTATTCATCTATGGCATGGTGAATATGTTGATGTCATCTGCAACACATACTTTGCAATTCACAAGAAGTATAGAAGAGTACAAGCGAGACGAGGAACATAGCGCAGGTTCCACAGACTAAGAGGTCTGGTTGCAAAACCCTGGCTCCATAGTTCATCCAAGCTGTGCGACTACTTGTACATTTATGCCAGGGAAAAAAGAAAACAAAAAAATAATGCATACTACCATTCACATTACTTTTCCTGTTCAAAAATTGTCACCAGCTCTAAACTTGTAACACCCAAAATACTATCAATAGAGGGTTTGAACAACCACCGAATTGGACAAGTGTTCATTGGGGACATAATCGTCGTCTATAGCACCTACTTGGACAAGGAAAACAAAACTAGATCTATTATGCGTGCTGACATGACAGACAAGGAGGCCCTGATGATAGTCACACTGACTATTCCTACACAACTTGTCCAGAAACATGCAAAAAAGATATTGCCAGGTAACGGGATATCCATTAAAAATTTTAATATATTGCCCAAAACAGTATATGACTGTGGTGATTGTGATCAGATTATTTCGCTCAACGAAACAAGTATAGTGGGAAAAAATCCCGCTATTTGTTTAGAATATTGTTTTGTCCCATACACAATTATCAGCCAACTTGCATAGAGCAATGACATTTACCCAATCAGAACCATTGGCGCAGCTATCACACTGGCGAGAAAACTTGGCTCTCAACACATTCTCAATATAAAAGATGGAGAGTCAGACAACGACAAGGCGATGGTACAGTTCTCCATATCTAGTTGTGTCCTTTACTTTCGCATGTCCATGTATCTCGGTTAAGTTACACAAATATTGCATTGTTCCATGTTGCAGTTGTAATTGTTCGATACCTATTCAAATTTGTTTTCGTCAATGGAACAACAATTGCATAAAGGGCAATTTCCACTTATGCTCTTTAAAAATATAACAAAGAAAAGGGATGTTAAAGAAAGGATCTTTCGCACAACCCAATCAACATTTGTAACATAATTGCGAGCAGACATAGTACAGGATCTCAAGAAACTAAGTAGCTCTACAACTGTTGTGCGTATACTTGTACAGATTCATCCTCACTTTGTTCATACAAATAGCCTTCACCAAATTTCTAATGTTTTTTTATTATTTTTGGGTGCAATTGTATATTATATTGTTCAATATATTAACTGTTATGCTCACGTTTCTAGGTTGAAGGTGTTTTGGTTGCAGCAAATGCGTACTCGACCCCCTTTGAGCCTGTATATGCGAAATGCAACTCTCCAGCTTCTGCTTCTGCTTTGATAAGTGATGATACGATTGATTGTCTGGGATGCAGTAAAAAATTTCCGTACATATATGGAAATTGCCTCAATGTTGCCATCTGAACCATGGGTAACACAATTGTGCATTGTACAATTAGATAATCTCTGTTACAAGATGTGCTTCCTGGGTTAGCGGAATTTTCATATGAAGCATACCTACAGAAAAAAGGCAAACAGTGTTTACATGATGTGCGACTTTTGGATACATATCAAATTTACCTTAAATGAGGACAATGCAATATTGCATATCGGCTGAAAAAAAATAAAAAAAAATAAAAAAATAAAATCAAGCTTTGGCAGGAAACGAAAATATCTCATGCGTGTTTGTAATTTTTCTTCAACACCCAGATGAATGTTCGTCGGACTCGAGTTCTTCAGAGTTGACATCTATAGCTGTAAAATTCTCTTTCCAAAGATTTTGTCTCTTCCTGTGCACTTGAAACAACAAGGATAATCTAATTACAAATGCAATCCATGTTGTTATTTTGATTTTTTTTGCATCTCCCAGTAAGAATTTTGCATATTTGTTTCGGTGTGCAAATAAAAATAAAATGGTGGTTGGCTGTGGCTTTGATGGAGGAGCCTGAACGTTTTTTGGGTGCCCAAGTTGGACAATTATTTTCCAACTATATAGCCATGGCAGGATTTCTTAATTTTTTTTGGGTGCCCGAACAAAATAAAAATTTGTCTCCAACTATACATTTATGGTATGGTATCTGCATTTTCTCGATGCACTAATTGAAAAAAAAATAAAAAATCAACATGGATTGAAACATGAGCTTCAGATTTTCAGATCTCATTATAGAGATTGCACACGCACAAGATTGTTCACTCCAGAAATGGGAAGCATGAGAGTGAACCCCATAAAAAGTATCCAACAGTAAATAACTCGGGCCCATCCTTTGAATCGTCAAAATAGCCAGCTCATCTGGGCAGAATTATTAGGAATTTCCAATAATATTGGAAATTTGGCATTGTTAAAATTGGTAGTGATAGACCATGGTACTGTCAGAAGAAAATGTCCACAGTGATATTGCTTAATGGTAAAATAGTAATCGACAACTTTCTTGTTCCCCATTTTGAGGTCTGGTTATAGCTAGTGTACAGTGGTGAAGCTCTGTTGGTTTTGTGTTGTCTTGTGTTTGGCAGACTTTTGTTCATATCCCATGGCCCCAGTTATTTTCTCGTGGGAACATATACCATATGTAAGAGAAAACCAATGCCATGATGTGTTTCTTATATATATATCAAATTGTTTGATGCAAAGGTCAATGTGTACTGCTCTATGGAACCTTGTGGGATCTTGCTTGAGTTCTTTTGTGTTCATGCGTTGCCTTCTACCTCAACTTTCAATACATTTGGTGTTTAGTTGGTTCTTGGTTGTATGCTTCGTTCTGGAAAATTAATAATACATTCAAGATCTTCACAGTTTTTCTATGATGTTAAAGACTATAGAGGACATGATTTTCCCTTTAATATAAGCTCTGTGACACAAATGCAGTATGTGGCTCATTTTAGCACTTTTCCTTGATCGAAGAACTTAGCAAAATTAATCTCCTGGAATAATTTGAAATAAAAGAATATATATTGTGCGAAGTCCAATGGAACTATCATATGAACGAGAGGACATTAAAATTCAAATTCATCATTGTTATACCTGCGGTGAAGCTGAAAGTACAATAACTTTACTTAGACATCCCAAAATTGATTTTTTTGTAGTTTTTTTAGGCTTATCTTATACAAGCAGATCCTGGAAACTATAAGCATGGCTCGTTGTATCTATTCCTTAATTGAAGAACCTGCTCACATGTTTAATGCACTTCATAGTTACTGTTAAAACTATCAATGGGGCTTTCTTACACCAATTCCCGCTTCCGAAAATTGCCATCCCCTTTCTTTTTGCCCTATGCTTTCCATTTCTGGTTACTTACTCATTTTTCGGAAAATGTCTAGGTGCAGAAGTTGGCGGATTCATGTCTTTTGATTTCCACTTACTTTTATATCACCAGCTCGACCAATCGCTTCCTAGTTTCATATTGAACAAACTTTTTGGATCGCGGATTCCCGGATAGGTGGGTTCAACATTGCGTTTCCATTGTTCCGCTGCGTGCAAACAACACTCAAACTTCTGCGATCTACAAATTAGCAAACAAATTCCCCTTTATCTTGTTTTTAGCACTTTTCCTTGATTGCTGAACCTAGAAAAATTAATCTCCTGGAATAATTTGAAATAAAAGAATATATACTATGAGAAATCCAATGGAATTATCATATCAACGAGAGGACATTAAAATTCAAATTTGTCGTTGTTATACTTGTGGTGAAGCTGACAGTACAATAACTTTACTTACACATCCCAAAATTGATTGCCTTGTAGCTTTTCGACGCTTCTCTTATACAAACAGATCTTGGAAACTATAAGCATGGCTCGCTATATCTATTCCTTGATTGAAGAACATGTTCACATGTTTAATGCGCTTCATAGTTACTGTTAAGACCATCAATGGGACTTTCTTACACTAATTGTCGCTTTCGAAAATCGCCATCCCCTTTCTTTTTTCCCTTTGCTTTCCATTTTTTGTTACTTACTCATTTTTCGAAAAATGTATAGGTGTGGGAGTTGGTGGATTCACGTCTTTAGATTTCCACTTACTTTTATATCACCATCCCGACCGACTGCTTCCTCGTTTCATATTGAACAAACTTTTTGGATCGTGGGTTCCTAAATAGGCGGGTTCAACATTGTGTTTCCATTGTTCCACCGCCTGCAATCAACACCCGAACTTCTGCGATCTACAAATTAGCAAACAAATTCCCCTTCATCTCGTTTTTAGCACTTTTCCTTGATCGATGAACTTAGCAAAATTAATTCCCTGGAATAATTTGAAATAAAAGAATATATACTATACGAAGTCCAATGGAACTATCATATCAATGAGAGGACATTAAAATTCAAATTTGTTGTTGTTATACTTGCGGTGAAGCTAACAGTACAAGAACTTTACTTAAACATCCCAAAATTGATTTTCTTGTAACTTTTCGATGCTTCTCTTATACAAACAGATCCTGGAAACTATAAACATCACTCGTTGTATCTATTCCTTGATTGAAAAACCTGTTCACATGTTTAATGCACTTCATAGTTACTGTTAAGACCATCAATGGGGATTTCTTACACTAGTTCCCACTTCCAAAAATTGCCATCCCCTTTCTTTTTTCCCTCTGCTTTTCCTTTCTGGTTACTTACTCATTTTTTCGGAAAATTTCTAGGTGAGAGAGTTGGCGGATTCACGTCTTCAGATTTCCATTGTTACTTTTATATCACTAGCCCGACCGATCGCTTCCCTGTTTCATATTGAACAAAATTTTTGAATCGCGGGTTTCCGGATAGGCGGGTTCAACATTGTGTTTCCATTGTTCTGTTGCCTGCAAACAACACCCGGAATTCCGCGATCTACAAATTAGTAAATAAATTCCCATTCATCTCGTTTGCTTTCGCTTTCATTTTACTTGGTCCTTTTTCTGAATGTCTCATGCTTTTATATACAGTACCCGGCGGGAGTTGGCGAATTCACGTCTTTAGATTTCCATTATTACTTTTATATCACCAACCCGACCAACCGCCTCCCCGTTTCATATTGAACAAAATTTTTGAATCGCGGGTTCCCGGATAGGCGGATTCAACATTGCGTTTCCATTGTTCCGCCACTTGTAAACAACACCCGGACTTCCGCGATCTACAAATTAGCAAACAATTTCCCCTTTATCTTGTTTTCTTTCGCTTTTTGTTTACTTGGTCCTTTTTCCGAATGTCTCCTGCTTTTATATACAGCACCCGAAGTTCCGCAATATACAAATTGGTTGCTCAACATTGCGCTTCCATTGTTCCCCTACATACAAACAACACCCGGAATTCCGCGATATACAAATTGGTGGCTGAAATCTGTCATTATGACATACAATTTGACCATCGACCCCTCACATCTCCTGGGTATATCTTGTGACCCTTTTTTTGAAACCCGCCCGACCGCTTTCCATACTTGGGCATTTCTTGGAATCTGTTTCATGGGTTGGCGGGAGGATGAAATGTACAATGCTTAGTCTCTCTTCACCATCCCCGCTACCTTCGTACTTCTTTCTAGATATGCAAATATTAAGCTTTAATGTTAGTAGTTCATCGTGCAGGAACTGTTAAGATTGTCATTAATGTCTGGAAGGCCAGAGAAGATTTGTCATTATTACGAATTAAACCAAGATTTGCGAAGAAGAGTGTTATCCTTTCCAAGTATTCATTTCAAACATGATGCAATCTCTTTTTTGCGTCGGTCGGTTGGCACCTTTAAGAAATCTTTAATTCTTAATCGCTCTTCACCGTCACTGCCACCTTCACACTTTTTTCTAAATATGCAATTAGTAAGATTTAATGGTAGCAACTCATTATGCACGAACCCTGGAGATTGTCATTGATCAGCGAAAGGCTCGAGGAGATCTTCCATTGATACGCATTAAACCAAGATTTGCGGAGGGTTATATTTGTTGGGTATGTGTTATATTCTTTGCATGTGTGTGTGTGTGGGTGCGTCAGATACGACAACTGCGTGTGGGCGGTTTTTGCTATTTTTAGCTGATTGGTAAATTAATCCCGGATCAAGGGATTAGGGTTTTGGTATCTACGGAATACCTAAAAACATTGTATATATTGTATGGCGAATGGTGAAATTCGATATAATGAAAATAAGNGGAATACCTAAAAACATTGTATATATTGTATGGCGAATGGTGAAATTCGATATAATGAAAATAAGAAAGGTTTTCCCGGTTGAGGGTTTTCGGTAAAAATCTCTGTGTACTCTGTGTATGAGCCATTTGATTAATTTCTGTATTGCTTAAGAATCTATATGCATTGCTTTACTTCACAGGTTTAAAACTTACAATATTATCCCTCCCCAATTTTCATTTCAAACATCGTCTAGAGCAAACGAAAATTCTCGTTAACTTATGGCAGTAGTTCCACAACAGTTCTGTCCAGATACAGTAAACACCTTCAAGCATGATGGCTAGAGGTTCTAGTATTCCAGGGCATATTCTTACTACTCATCTCCCTCCACCCAGGAGCAAAAAAGGAGATGGTTCGTTGGTGCACCAAGAGATATATTTCAAGCCAAAGAATTCCTAGGCAACCCTTCCTGCTCAGACAACTTGCCCACTTGCATTGATGGTTGGCGTAAAGGTTGATGCGATGGATTTCAAGTCGGAAGAAGATGATTTTATGGACGATGATACGACAATGGATGATGGCAATGCAGAGATTGCTCCCACTCCTGTGCCCAAATTGAAATCAACCATAATAGGTGGTACTTCCCGGCTTGGCAATGGCGGTCCTGACAACACCAAAAGAAGGAGTTTCATAAAAGAAACCGACACTGAACGCAATAGCTGCTTTCCAGCTCGAAAGTAGGAATTCCAGAGGTCCAAATTAGTTTGTTCTGGGCAAAAGTATTTCACTCTAAGGAAATGATTTGTTGATGCTCCCAGAGATATATTTCAAGCCAAAAAACTATTCAATTGCGGGACCACTATCATGTTCTCTGGATATAGAATTAACATCTTAGGGAATGAGGACCAGAAATCCCACTAGTGCAAGGCATATTCCTACTAGTGATCTCCTTCTGCCCAGAATGGACTAATTTGGGCCTTTGGAATTGCACGTGCAACCTGTGTCCCTGAAGTTTTCGACTGTGAGGAGGTGGTTTCTTGATGTGTCCTAACTTTAATTTAAGGGTTATTCTGTTTGCCCTGCAACATTTTTCGTCTTCTTCCTCATGGAAAGCTTGTCAGAACTATCAATTTTACCACAAGACTGATGTTCATCTGATTCAAGCCAAGGATTTATTCCACTGCGGACCCGCTCTCATGTTTCTTTGTCGGCTCCAGGTATTCCACAAAATATTGAGATCGGGGCACCGAACATTGATCCATCGAGGAGAAGACATGGTAATCAGTTTTGTATGCATGTTGTAGATCTTGTGCCTGTGTTTATGGCAGATATGTTCAATGAATTTACTATTAAAAAAATTTCCTTGGAGTCTTGGTTGTTGCTTCTTTTCTGGATTTAACACCTCTTCTCATTGGCATGGTTCGGTAGTCTCATAGTTCTTCGATATTGTATTTGCTTAGGTAATTTGTTCTAAAATGGAGCATCTAACAATTATATGACAATGCACTGTGTCGATCCATCGAGTTTTTATGGAAACAAAATATCAATTTCAGACAGTTTCAAACCAACGTTCAATTCTATTCGTAATGCAGATAGAACATAACAATACTAAATCACAATGTTGCAGCAAGATCATCATTCTTGTTTCTAGACATGTAATTATTAAGCTTTAATGCTAACAACCCATAATGCAAGAAGTTTAATACTTAAGTTAATATGTTACAGTCATGGAAGAATGTATGAAGAACACACTTACTCCCACAAGTTGCAATAAAATCTAATCTTTAACAAAGCATTTGCTGACAATTACTAGAAAATGATGGTTTTGCAACAATGGGGCTTGTTTGAAACCAATTCCCACTTACGAAAATTGTCCTCCGCCTTTCTATTTTCCCACTCTTTTATCCCATGTAGTTTCTCTTTCTGGTTACTTTGTCGTTTTTTCCGAAAATGTCTTGTTGCGCGGGTTGTCGGATTCACGCGTTTCGACTGAGCACTTCCCCTTTGTCTAAATTGCACTTTCCATTGTTCCGTGACTTGCAAACAACACTCTGGCTTCTGCGATATGCAGATTTACTTATGGACTCCCACATCATCCCCTCTTCCGTGTTACACATTTTGCACTGAAATGTTTCGATATATACAATTTGGCAGTCGGGGCCTTACGTCTCCTCGGGAACCTGTCACTCTATTTTGAAGCTCGTCCGACCACTTTCCACACTTGACCATTTCTTGACATCTCTTTCACGGATCATTGAGTTCACGGGTTCAGGAAATTTCAAATTTCTAGTTGTTGTTTCTTGTGCCCGCTACCTTCAGATTTCTTTCCAAGTATATGCAATATGTATACAACTTCTCCAACAACATACAAAAAAGATCTTGCCAGGAAATGGAATATCTATTGCAGATTTGAATATATTGGACCTTATTTTCCCTCTTCTATACTTGACCAAATTGTTGTTTCTTTTTACCCTCTACTCTCTCTTTCTCGTTACTTAGTCGTTTTCCTAAAATGTCTCAATGCGCGCGTTGGCTGACTCACGGGTTCACATTTGCGCTCATGCTTTTATATTACGACTATGACCAACCACTAGCCATTCGATGCCTAGGCACTTTTTAGATCGTGAATTCCCAGGCAGGCAGGCTCTATATTACACTTCGATAGTTTCGTGGCCTGCAAACAACACCCGGACCTCCACGATATACAAATTTACTGTCACACTCCCACATCATACACTCTTCCGTGATACACAATTTGCACACGAAAGTTCTGAGACCTGCAGTTTGACCTTCGGGTCCTCACGTCTCCTGGGGAACTATTGTCACCCCATTTTGAAGCCCCTGTGTCCGCTTTCCATATTTTTCCATTTCTTGGAATCTCTTTTGCGCCTCCAATTCCATACTTACCCGAATTTTTTCACGTGTGGATTCCTGGACAGGTGGACTACACTTCCAATGTTCCTTGACTTGCAAACATCCCCCCCGCTTCTGTAATATACAAATTGACTTCCAGACTCCTACATCAGCCCTCTTCCGTGTTACACAGTATGCACTCAAAAGTTTCGATCAATAGTACTTGACCGTCAGTCCCTCATATCTCCTCGGGAACCCTTGTCAGCCTATTTTGAAGCCCATCCGACCACTTTCCACGACCATTTCTTGCAATCTCTTTCGTGGATCATCGGGTTGGCGGGTTCAGATAATTTCCAATTCCTAGTCATTGTTTTCTGGTCCCGCCACCTTCGCACTTCTTTCCAAGTATATGCAATAAGTATATAAATTCTCTAGAGACATGCATAAAAGATCTTTCCAAGAAATGGAATATCTATTATAGATGTGAATATATTAGCCCTTCTTTTTTGTCTTCTATACTTAACCAAATTCTCGTTTCTCTTTTCCTTGTACTTTATCTTTCTCGTCACTTAGTCATTTTTCCAAAAATGTCTAGCTGTGCGGGTTGGCGGACTTGCGGGTTTACGACTCCTACATCAACCCCTCTTCCGTGTTACACAGTATGCACTCAAAATTTTCAATCAATACAATTTGACCATCGGGCCCTCATGTCTCCTCGGGAACCCTTGTTAGCCTCTTTTGAAGCCCGTCCGACCGCTTTCCACGGCCATTTCTTGCAATCTCTTTCATGGATCGTTGAGTTGGCGGGTTCAAACAATTTCCAATTACTAGTTGTTGTTTTATATGTCCGTCACCTTTGCACTTCTTTCCAAGTATATGCAATAAGTATATAACTTCTCCAGAAACATGCAGAAAAGATCTTGCCAGGAAATGGAATATCTATTACAGATGTGAATATATTAGCCCTTCTTTTTCATCTTCTATACTTAACCAAATTCTCATTTCTCTTTTCCCTGTACTTTTTCTTTCTCGTCACTTAGTCATTTTTTTCCAAAAATGTCTAGCTGTGCGGGTTGACGGACTTGCGGGTTCACGACTCCTACATCAACCCCTCTTCTGTTTTACACAGTATGCACTCAAAAGTTCTGATCAATACAATTTGACCATCGGGCCCTCATGTTTCTTTGGGAACCCTTGCTAGCCTCTTTTGATTCCCATCCGATCGCTTTCCACGGCCATTTATTACAATCTCTTTCATGGATCGTCGGGTTGGCAGGTTCAGACAATTTCCAATTCCTAGTCGATGTTTTATGTGCCCGCCACCTTCACACTTCTTTCCAAGTATATGGAATAAGTATATAACTTCTCCAGAAACATGCAGAAAAGATCTTGCGAGGAAATGTAATATCTATTATAGATGTGAATATATCAGCCCTTCTTTTCTATCTTCTGTACTTAACCAAATTCTTGTTTCTCTTTTCCCTCTACTTTATCTTTCTCATCATTTAGTCATTTTTCCGAAAATGTCTAGTTGCACGTTTTAGTGGACTTTCGGGTTCACATTTGCACTCATGCTTTTATATCGCGACTCCGACCGACCACATCCCCATTCCATACCCAACCACTTCTCCCACCGCAGATTCTCGGGTAGGCGGGCTCTAGATTTCACTTCTATTGTTTTGTGACCTGCAAATAGTACCCTGACTTCCGCGATATACAAATTTACAATCGGACTCATACCATACTATCTTCTATATTACAGTCTACCTATTATGCCCTCTTTCATGGTACACATTTTGCACTGAAAACTTCTGAGACATACAATTTGACCGTTGGGTCCTCACGTCTCCTATGAAACTATTGTCACCCCATTTTGAAGCCCGGTCGTTCGCTTTCCATACTTCGTCATTTCTTTGAATTTCTTTCACGCATCGTCGGGTTGGCGGGTTCAAGAAATATCCAATTCCTAATAGTTGTTGCATGTGCCCGCGCCCTTTGCAATTAGCAATTAGCAAGTATTTATAAGATCTTATTTCTAGGTACGCAATTAGCAAGCGTTAATGCTAAACCAGGATTTGAGGAGATCTCCCATTAATACACATAAAACCAAAATTTTTGTATGGTTATATTATCCCTTCCGAGTGTTAATTTCAAACATCATGGAATGTCATTTGCGCGTCGTCGGGTTGGTCCATTCACGAAATCTTCAATCCTCAATTCTGAAAATGAGTTCGACCGACCATTTCCCTATTCGATACTTGGCCACTTTCCCAGAATTCCGCAAATATACAAACCGACCGTTGAACTGCCCCATCATGCTCTCTTCTGTTTTACACATTTTGCAGTAAACAATTTTGATACATAAAATTGGCCATTGGACACTCACCTCTCCTGAGTATCCCTTGTAACCCTATTTTGAATCCCATTCGACCGCTTTTTAGACCTTGCCATTCCTTCCTTTCTCTTCCCCATCTTCGTGACCTTCGCACTTGTCTATAATAAAAAAATGTTTATATACATATATATATATACACACATATATGTATATATATCTTGTTTCTAAATATGAAATTAGTGACCTTTAATTCTAACAACTCATCGTGCAGGAATCGTAACCGTATAGATTGTCATTGATGGGCGAAAGGCTTGAGGAGATATCCTAATAATACGCATTAAACCAAGATTTGCGAAGGGTTATATTATGCCTTTCGAGTGTTGATTTCAAAATCATGAAATGTCATTCACACATCGTCGGGTTGGCACGTTCACGAAACCTCCAATCCTTAATTGCTCTTCGTTGTACCCGCCACCTTCACACTTCTAAATATGCAATAAGTAAGCTTTACTGCTAACAACTCATCATGCAACACCCATAGAGATTATCATTAATGAGTGAAAGGTTTGAGGAGCTTTCCCATTCATAAGTATGGAACCAACATTTGTAGAGAGTTATATTATCGCCTCCAATTGTTCATTTCAACCATCATCTGGAGCAAACGAACCTTCTCATAAACCTATGGCATCAGCTCGACAACAATTCTGTGCAGATACAAAGAACATCTTCAGGTGCGAGGACCAAAAATTCCAGTGGTCCAGGGCATATTCTTATTACTCATCCCCTGCTGCCCAGAATGAATTAATTTGGACCTCTGGATTTGCTCGTGTAGGCTGTATCCATGAAGTTTTTTACTGTAAGGAGCTGGTCCCTTGTTGTGCCGATAAATTTATTTCAGACCAAAGAATTATTCCACTGCAGGACCGCTCTTCTATTTCTTTGTCACCTCAGGTCTTCCACCAGATGTTACGATTGTCAGAGCCAACATTGATGTTCAAAGTAGAAGATTGCAAACAATTCCTAAGAAAGCATAATAACGGGTTGGACCTCTTTTCCAAGTTCTTGGAAGACCCGATGGTAGTTCCTGAAGATATCACAAGCTTGCAGGTTAGTTCATTTAGAAATCCATTCCGGGAAATTGCCTGGCTGTTTACAAGAATAACGGGACAAGAGTCCACAACAACTATTTCTCGGATGGCTCTTTATATTTTGTTTTCACAGTCAAGGAACAAGCCATTTTTTATTGGGGCAAGCTAATTTCCCATGAAATCTATTCCCAATTGTCAAGACTCAAAAAGGAGAATTTTTTTATATGTCATCCTACTTAGTTTTTGCGATAGCACATTGCTGCCAATTTCCAAAACTGTCTCTCTCTAAGAAGGTCAACTGGGAATTCGACCTAGTAACGTTCTGGTACCAGGCCTTGTGCAAGCACAAGGCCTCCCACTGTTTTTATGAGGTTTTTAATGGCTTTGTGTCTGTTTTCAAAGTTTTGTTATTAGGAGAAGATGCTCCCCGCATATTTGAGCAGGCAACCAGGTTTTTGGACAAGAAGGGGGCACTTGAACATATGGATAATTACATTGTGATAAGGATTTTTGGCTCTAGGGAAAAACCTGCTCTCCTTCCATGTCACATTACGGACATAATGTTTGTTACAGAAGTAGCAAGGCAATACAATTATTGGTTGCATCTATTCCAAGAGAAGAGAAAAAAACAAATTATTCCTCTGCCTTGGAAAGTCGGGGACTTCGTGTTGGAAAACGTCAACAAAATTGACGAATTCACAACCCATTTTAGCAACTTGAACCTAAGATATGTTGAAAGCCTAAGAGGGTTCGACCCCAATAATTTTTTTTTACAACATTTACAAACACTTGGATTCGACAATTCTTTTTTCAAAAAACACCTGCCTGAAAACAAAGACACTGACGACAACGCTCCTATTTCTGATGCCGACGACCTATACACACTGCAAAGCACCACTGAATTGTACAAGCAACAAGGAAAAGGACCCGGTGAGAAGAGTGTTCAATCGACGGATAACACTCCCAAAAGTACGACATCCCATAGCAATGCTCGAACAACCCAGCACAACAACAGAGCAACTCAGAGTTCTTCAAACGAAGGAGGAGATAATGACCCTCCTCACCCTAAAATTGATAGTTCTCACAAGCTTCCAGTTGACAAGAAGGGAAAAAAAATTGTGGGATAGGCGGAACAGCCCGAAATTGAAAGTGAGAACATGGAGCTTGAGCCTAATCTTGATAGTGCATTCTGCCACCTTGATCAACCCGGAGATGTGATCCAGCATAATCGTCCAATGGACATATCTGATACCAAAATTTTTGACGAAGATGAATCCTTCATGTTCCAGAGCGTTGTTTTTGACAGTCAGTCCAAAAAATTAATTATTGAAAAAAAAGATGTAAAAAATAAGAAAGCAAAATCTCGTTCAGAGGTTAATCTCGTGAAAATGCGGTTGTCCCAAATCTGTTGACTTCACATAGTGACCGAAGATGCTCTTGATGATTCCATTGGAGGCATGGAGGCCGAGAATGACAGACTGAAAGGTCGGGTCAAAGAATTGGAAGAAGCTTTGATTCATATGCCATTGCTTGCCAATCCTTTGGCAATAGCCATGCCTGCCACCCCTGCAACCAAGTTAAAAGGATCCTCCAGCCTCCTCGCATCATGTAGAGGATATGTGGAGAATAATATCAAAAAAAGAATGGAACTGATTACTGAGGCGTGGGAAAAATCACAAACCATGACTTCCCTTGGAACGATGGCACATAATTTGCTCGAACATTTGCAGGCGGATAAATTATTCACAAAGCTGACCAGAATAGACTTAGCTGGAAGGACCAACGACTTCCAAGACCCCAAGTTAATCATCAACTCCTTGCCCTTAACTAAGCAAGCCTTCGATAAACAGGTTGATATTTTTAAGGCGTTGTCTTTGGAAAAGTTTTACATCATCCTTGAATATGGTCAAGAGGACGTCGACAACTGTCTAGTCGACTATTCTGTACAAAATGAGGAAATTGATCAGGCTCTACGTAATCTTTTTATCGACTTCAGGGAATTAGAAAATGAACTTTTCAACATAAAAATCCGGAATGAGATCAACTTCGCCCCAATGAGAAGCTACATTGAAGAATGGTTCAAAAGGGAATTGAAGCATGCCATCGGCGAAAGGCAACATGCAGTAGCCACGATTCCAGTAGTCGTCGATGACATCAATGAAAAGGCATCAACAAGCAAATA
>SNQJ01S0146892.1:7572-20400 GCA_010110895.2 Picea sitchensis | reverse complement strand
AAAAGCGGTCAGTTGGTCCAATGGCCAATTTTATGTATCAAAATTGTCTACTGCAAAATGTGTAAAACAGAAGAGAGCATGATGGGGCAGTTCAACGATCGATTTGTATATTTGCGGAATTCTGGGAAAGTGGCCAAGTATGGAATAGGGAAATGGTCAGTCGGACTCGTTTTCAGAATTGAGGATTGAAGATTTCGTGAATGGACCAACCCGAAAATGCGCAAATGACATTCCATGATGTTTGAAATTAACACTCGGAAGGGATAATATAACCATACAAAAATTTTGGTTTTATGCGTATTAATGGGAGATCTCCTCAAATCCTGGTTTAGCATTAACGCTTGCTAATTGCGTACCTAGAAATAAGATCTTATATATACTTGCTAATTGCTAATTGCAAAGGGCGCAGGCACAAGCAACAGCTATTAGGAATTGGATATTTCTTGAACCCGCCAACTCGACGATGCACGAAAGAAATTCGAAGAAATGACGAAGTATGGAAAGCGAACGACCAGGCTTCAAAATGGGGTGACAATAGTTTCACAGGAGACGTGAGGACCCAATGGTCAAATTGTATGTCTCAGAAGTTTTCAGTGCAAAATGTGTACCACGAAAGAGGGCATAATAGGTAGACTGTAATATGGAAGATAGTATGATAAGAGTCTGATTGTAAATTTGTATATCACGGAAGTCAGGGTACTATTTGCAGGTCACAAAACAATAGAAGTGAAATCTAGAGCCCACCTACCCGGGAATCTGCGGTGGGAGAAGTGGTTGGGTATGGAATGGGGATGTGGTCAGTCGGAGTCGTAATATAAAAGCACAAGTGCAAATGTGAACCCGGAAGTCCACCAACCCATGCAACTAGACATTTTCGGAAAAATGACTAAGTGATGAGAAAGATAAAGTACAGGGAAAAGAGAAACAAGAATTTGGTTAAGTATAGAAGATAGGAAAGAAGGGTTGATATATTCACATCTATAATAGATATTACATTTCCTCGCAAGATATTTTCTGCATGTTTCTGGAGAAGTTATATACTTATTCCATATACTTGGAAAGAAGTGTGAAGGTGGCAGGCACATAAAACATCGACTAGGAATTGGAAATTGTCTGAACCTGCCAACCCGACGATCCGCGAAAGAGATTGTAATAAATGGCTGTGGAAAGGGGTCGGACGGGAATCAAAAGAGGCTAACAAGGGTTCCCGAAGAAACATGAGGGCCCGATGGTCAAATTGTATTGATCGGAACTTTTGAGTGCATGCTGTGTAAAACAGAAGAGGGGCTAATGTAGGAGTCGTGAACCCACAAATCCGTCAACCCGGACAGCTAGACATTTTCGGAAAAAAAATGACTAAGTGACGAGAAAGAAAAGGTACAGGGAAAAGAGAAATGAGAATTTGGTTAAGTATAGAAGATGAAAAAGAAGGGCTAATATATTCACATCTGTAATAGATATTCCATTTCCTGGCAAGATCTTTTCTGCTTGTTTCTGGAGAAGTTATATACTTATTGCATATACTTGGAAAGAAGTGTGAAGGTGACGGACACATAAAACAACAACTAGTAATTGGAAATTGTCTGAACCCGCCAACCCGACAATCCATGAAAGAGATTGCAATAAATGGCCGTGGAAAGCGGTCGGACGAGCTTCAAAAGAGGCTAACAAGGGTTCTCGAGGAGACACGAGGGCCCGATGGTCAAATTGTATTGATCGAAAATTTTGAGTGCATACTGTGTAACACGGAAGAGGGGTTGATGTAGGAGTCGTAAACCCGCAAGTCTGCCAACCCGCGCAGCTAGACATTTTTGGAAAAATGCTAAGTGCCGAGAAAGATAAAGTACAAGGAAAAGAGAAACAAGAATTTGGTTAAGTATAGAAGACGAAAAAGAAGGGCTAATATATTCACATCTGTAATAGATATTCCATTTCTTGGCAAGATATTTTATGCATGTCTCTAGAGAATTTATATACTTATTGCATATACTTGGAAAGAAGTGCGAAGGTGGCGAGCACAGAAAACAATGACTAGGAATTGGAAATTATTTGAACTCGCCAACCCGATGATCCACGAAAGAGATTGCAAGAAATGGTCATGGAAAGTGGTTGGACGGGCTTCAAAACAGGCTGACAAGGGTTCCCGAGGAGATATGAGGGCCCGACGGTCAAGTTGTATTGATTGAAACTTTTGAGTGCATACTGTGTAACACGGAAGAGGGCAGATGTAGGAGTCTGGAAGTCAATTTGTATATTACGGAAGCGGGGGGGATGTTTTCAAGTCAAGGAACACTGGAAGTGTAGTCCACTTGTCCAGGAATCCACATGCGAAAAAAGTCGGGTAAGTATGGAATTGGAGGTGCAAAAGAGATTCCAAGAATTGGAAAAATATGGAAAGCGGACACAAGGGCTTCAAAATGGGGTGACAATAGTTCCCCAGGAGACGTGAGGACCCGAAGGTCAAACTGCAGGTCTCAGAACTTTCGTGTGCAAATTGTGTATCATAGAAGAGGGTATGATGTGGGAGTGCGACAGTAAATTTGTATATCGTGGAGGTCCGGGTGCTGTTTGCAGGCCACAAAACTATGGAAGTGTAATATAGAGCCCGCCTGCCCGGGAATTCACAATCTAAAAAGTGCCTAGGCATCGAATGGCTAGTGGTTGGTCATAGTCGTAATATAAAAGCACGAGTGCAAATGTGAACCCGTGAGTCAGCCAACGCGCGCATTGAGACATTTTAGGAAAACGACTAAGTAACGAGAAAGAGAGAGTAGAGGGGAAAAAGAAACAACAATTTGGTCAAGTATAGAAGAGGGAAAATAAGGTCCAATATATTCAAATCTGCAATAGATATTCCATTTCCTAGCAAGATCTTTTTTGTATGTTGTTGGAGAAGTTGTATACATATTGCATATACTTGGAAAGAAATCTGAAGGTAGCGAGCACACGAAACAACAACTAGAAATTTGAAATTTCCTGAACCCGTGAACTCGATGATCCCTGAAAGAGATGTCAAGAAATGGTCAAGTGTGGAAAGCGGTCATACGGGATTCAAAATAGAGTGACAGGTTCCCGAGGAGACGTAAGGCCCCGACTGTCAAATTGTATATATCGGAACATTTCAGTGCAAAATGTAAAACACGGAAGAGGGGATGATGTGGGAGTCCAGAAGTAAATCTGCATATCGCAGAAGCCAGAGTGTTGTTTGCAAGTCACGGAACAATGGAAACTGCAATTTAGACAAAGGGGAAGTGCTCAGTCGAAACGCGTGAATCCGACAACCCGCGCAACAAGACATTTTCGGAAAAAACGACAAAGTAACCAGAAAGAGAAACTACATGGGATAAAAGAGTGGGAAAATAGAAAGGTGGAGGGCAATTTTCGTAAGTGGAAATTGGTTTCAAACAAGCCCCATTGTTGCAAAACCATCATTTTCTAGTAATTGTCAACAAATGCTTTGTTGAATATTAGATTTTATTGCAACTTGTGGGAGTAAGTGTGTTCTTCATACATTCTTCCATGACTGTAACATATTAACTTAAGTATTAAACTTCTTGCATTATGGGTTGTTAGCATTAAAGCTTAATAATTGCATGTCTAGAAACAAGAATGACGATCTTGCTGCAACATTGTGATTTAGTATTGTTATGTTCTATCTGCATTACGAATAGAATTGAACGTTGGTTTGAAACTGTCTGAAATTGATATTTTGTTTCCATAAAAACTCGATGGATCGACACAGTGCATTGTCATATAATTGTTAGATGCTCCATTTTAGAACAAATTACCTAAGAAAATACAATATCGAAGAACTACGAGACTACCGAACCATGCCAATGAGAAGAGGTGTTAAATCCAGAAAAGAAGCAGCAACCAAGACTCCAAGGAAATTTTTTTAATAGTAAATTCATTGAACATATCTGCCATAAACACAGGCACAAGATCTACAACATGCATACAAAACTGATTACCATGCCTTTTTTTTAGGAAATCTTGGCAGTCTTCTTCTCAATGGATCAATGTTCGGTGCCCCGATCTCAATATTTTGCGGAATACCTGGAGCCGACAAAGAAACATGAGAGCGGGTCCGCAGTGGAATAAATCCTTGGCTTGAAGCAGATGAACATCAGTCTTGTGGTAAAATTGATAGTTCTGACAAGATTCCCATGAGGAAGAAGACAAAAAACGTTGCAGGGCAAACATAATAACCCTTAACTTAAAGTTAGGACACACCAAGAAACCACCTCCTCACAGTCGAAAACTTCAGGGACACAGGTTGCACGTGCAATTCCAAAGGCCCAAATTAGTCCATTCTGGGTGGAAGGAGATCACTACTAGGAATATGCCTTACAACAGTGGGATTTATGGTCCTCATTCCCTAAGATGTTAATTGTATATCCAGAGAACATGATAGTGGTCCCATAATTGAATAGTTTTTTGGCTTGAAATATATCTTTGAGAGCATCAACAAATCATTTCCTTAGAGTGAAATACTTTTGCCCAGAACAAACTAATTTGGACCTCTGGAATTCCTACTTTTGAGCTGGAAAGCGGCTATTGCGTTCAGTGTCGGTTTCTTTTATGAAACTCCTTCTTTTGGTGTTGTCAGGACCGCCATTGCCGACCCGAGAAGTACCACCTGTTATGGTTGATTTCAATTTGGGCATAGGAGTGGGAGCAGTCTCTGCATTGCCATCATCCATTGTTGTATCATCGTCCATAAAATCATCTTCTTCTGACTTGAAATCCATCGCATCAACCTCTGCGCCAACCGTCAATGCAAGTGGGCAAGTTGTCTGAGCAGGAAGGGTTGCCTAGGAATTCTTTGGCTTGAAATATATCCCTCGGTGCACCAACGAACCATCTCCTTTTTTGCTCCTGGGTGGAGGGAGATGAGTAGTAAGAATATGCCCTAGAATACTGGAACCTCTAGCCATCATGCCCGAAGGTGTTTACTGTATCTGGACATAACTGTTGTGGAACTACTGCCATAAGTTAATGAGAATTTTCGTTTTCTCTAGACGATGTTTGAAATGAAAATTGGGGAGGGATAATATAACCCTCCACAAATCTTGGTTTAATTCATATCAATGGAAGATCTCCTCGAGCCTTTCGCTGATCAATGACAATCTCCACGGTTCGTGCATAATGAGTTGCTACCATTAAATCTTACTAATTGCATATTTAGAAAAAAGTGTGAAGGTGGCAGTGACGACGAAGTGCGATTAAGAATTAAAGATTTCTTAAAGGCGCCAACCGACCGACGCACAAAAGAGATTGCATCATGTTTGAAATGAATACTTGGAAAGGATAACACTCTTCTCCGCAAATCTTGGTTTAATTCGTAATAATGACAAATCTTCTCTAGCCTTCCGGACATTAATGACAATCTTAACAGTTCCTGCACGATGAACTACTAACATTAAAGCTTAATATTTGCATATCTGGAAAGAAGTACGAAGGTAGCGAGGATGGTGAAGAGAGACTAAGCATTGTACATTTCATCCTCCCGCCAACCCGTGAAACAGATTCCAAGAAATGCCCAAGTATGGAAAGCGGTCGGGCGGGTTTCAAAAAAAGGGTCACAAGATATACCCAGGAGATGTGAGGGGTTGATGGTCAAATTGTATGTCATAATGACAGATTTCGGCCACCAATTTGTATATCGTGGAATTTCGGGTGTTGTTTGTGTGTAGGGGAACAGTGGAAGTGCAATGTTGAGCAACCAATTTGTATATTGTTGAACTTTGGGTGATGTATATAAAAGCAGGAGACATTTGAAAAAAGGACCAAGTAAACAAAAAGTGAAAGAAAACAAGATAAAGGGGAATTTGTTTTCTAATTTGTAGATCGCGGAAGTCCAGGTGTTGTTTACAGGTGGCGGAACAATGGAAACACAATGTTGAATCCGCCTATCCGGGAACCCGCGATTCAAATTTTTTGTTCAATATGAAACGGGGAGGCGGTTGGTCGGGTTGGTGATATAAAAGTAACAATGGAAATCTGAAGATGTGAATTCGCCAACTCCCACCGGGTGTTGTATATAAAAGCACGAGACATTCAGAAAAAGGACCAAGTAAAATGAAAGCGAAAGCAAACGAGATGAATGGGAATTTGTTTACTAATTTGTAGATCGTGGAATTTTGGGTGTTGTTTGCAGGCAACAGAACAATGGAAACGTAATGTTGAACCCGCCTATCCGGGAACCCACGATTCAAAAATTTTGTTCAATATGAAACGGGGAAGTGATCGGTCGGGCTAGTGATATAAAAGTAACAATGGAAATCTAAAGACATGAATCTGCCAACTCTCTCACCTAGAAATTTTCCGAAAAAATGAGTAAGTAACCAGAAAGGAAAAGCAGAGGGAAAAAAGAAAGGGGATGGCAATTTTTGGAAGCGAGAATTGGTGTAAGAAATCCCCATTGATGGTCTTAACAGTAACTATGAAGTGCATTAAACATGTGAACAGGTTCTTCAATCAAGGAATAGATACAACGAGCGATGTTTATAGTTTCCAGGATCTGTTTGTATAAGAGAAGCATCGAAAAGTTACGAGAAAATCAATTTTGGGATGTTTAAGTAAAGTTCTTGTACTGTTAGCTTCACTGCAAGTATAACAACAACGAATTTGAATTTTAATGTCCTCTCGTTGATATGATAGTTCCATTAGACTTCGCATAGTATATATTCTTTTATTTCAAATTATTCCAGGGAATTAATTTTGCTAAGTTCATCGATCAAGGAAAAGTGCTAAAAACAAGATAAAGGGGAATTTGTTTGCTAATTTGTAGATCGCAGAAATTCGGGTGTTGATTGCAGACGGCGGAACAATGGAAACACAATGTTGAACCCACCTATTCATGAACCCGCGATCCAAAAAGTTTGTTCAATATGAAACAGGGAAGCGGTCGGTCGAGATGGTGATATAAAAGTAAGTGGAAATCTAAAGACGTGAATCCGCCAACTCCAACACCTATACATTTTCCGAAAAACGAGTAAGTAACAAAAAATGGAAAGCAAAGGGAAAAAAGAAATGGGATGGCAATTTTCGAAAGCGACAATTAGTGTAAGAAAGCCCCATTGATGGTCTTAACAGTAACTATGAAGCACATTAAACAAGTGAACATGTTCTTCAATCAAGGAATAGATATAGCGAGCCATGCTTATAGTTTCTAGGATCTATTTGTATAAGAGAGGCGTCGAAAAGATACAAGGCAATCAATTTTGGGATGTGTAAGTAAAGTTATTGTACTGTCAGCTTCACCACAAGTATAACAACGACGAATTTGAATTTTAATGTCCTCTCGTTGATATGATAGTTCCATTGGATTTCTCATAGTATACATTCTTTTATTTCAAATTATTCCAGGAGAATAATTTTGCTAGGTTCATCAATCAAGGAAAACTGCTAAAAACAAGATAAAGGGGAATTTGTTTGCTAATTTGTAGATCGCGGAAGTCTGAGTGTTGTTTGTAGGCAACGGAACAATGGAAACACAATGTTGAACCCACCTATCCGGGAACCCGCGATCCAAAAAGTTTGCTCAATATGAAACTGGGAAGCGATTGGTCGAGCTGGTGATATAAAAGTAAGTGGAAATCAAAAGACGTGAATCTGCTAACTTCTGTACCTAGACATTTTCCGAAAAACGAGTAAGTAACCAGAAATGGAAAGCATAGGGCAAAAAGAAAGGGGATGGCAATTTTCGGAAGCGGGAATTGGTGTAAGAAAGCCCCATTGATAGTTTTAATAGTAACTATGAAGTGCATTAAACATGTGAGCAGGTTCTTCAATCAAGGAATAGATACAACGAGCCATGCTTATAGTTTCCAGGATCTGCTTGTATAAGATAAGCCTAAAAAAGCTACAAGAAAATCAATTTTGGGATGTCTAAGTAAAGTTATTGTACTTTCAACTTCACCGCAGGTATAACAATGACGAATTTGAATTTTAATGTCCTCTCGTTGATATGAAGTTCCATTGGACTTCGCACAATATATATTCTTTTATCTCAAATTATTCCAGGAGATTAATTTTGCTAAGTTCTTCGATTAAGGAAAAGTGCTAAAATGAGCCACATACTGCATTTGTGTCACAAAGCTTATATTAAAGGGAAAATCATGTCCTCTATAGTCTTTAAGATCATAGAAAAACTGCGAAGATCCTGAATTTATTATTAATTTTTCAGAACGAAGCATACAACCAAGAACCAACTAAACACCAAATGTATTGAAAGTTGAGGTAGAAGGCAACACATGAACACAAAAGAACTCAAGCAAGATCCCACAAGGTTCCATAGAGCTGTACGCATCGACCTTTGCATCAAACAATTTGATATATAAAAAAAAACACATCATGGCATTGGTTTTCTCTTACATATGGTATATGTTCCCACGAGAAAATAACTGGGGCCATGGCATATGAACAAAAGTCTGCCAAACACAAGACAACACAAAACCAGCAGAGCTTCACCACTGTACGCTAGTTATAACCAAACCTCAAAATGGGGAACAAGAAAGTTGTCGATTACTATTTTACCATTAAGCAAGATCACTATGGACATTTTCTTCTGACAGTACCATGGTCTATCACTACCAATTTTAACAATGCCAAATTTCCAATATTATTGGAAACTCCTAATGATTCTGCCCAGATGAGCAGGTTATTTCGACGATTCAAAGGATGGGCCTGAGTTATTTACAATTGGATACTTTTTATTGGGTTCGCTCTCATGCTTCCCATTTTTGGAGTGAACAATCTTGTGCGCGTGCAATCTCTATAACGAGATCTGAAAATCTGAAGCTCATGTTTCAATCCATGTTGATTTCTTTTTTTTTTTCAATTAGGGCATCGAGAAAACGCAGATACCATACCATAAAATTTAGAAATCCTGCCATGGCTATATAGTTGGAAAACAATTGTCCAACTTGGGCACCCAAAAAACGTGCAAGCTCCTCCATCAAAGCCACAACCAACCACCAATTTTTTTTTATTTGCACACCGAAACAAATATGCAAAATTCTTACTGGGAGATGCAAAAAAAATCAAAATAACAACATGGATTGCATTTGTAATTAGATTCTCCTTGTTGTTTCAAGTGCACAAGAAGAGACAAAATCTTTGGAAAGAGAATTTTACAGCTATAGATGTCAACTCCGAAGAACTTGAGTCCGACGAACATTCATCTCGGTGTTGAAGAAAAATTACAAACACGCATGAGATATTTTCGTTTCCTGCCAAAGCTTGATTTTTTTTTCCAGCCGATATGCAATATTGCATTGTCCTCATTTAAGGTAAATTTGATATGTATCCAAAAGTCGCACATCATGTAGACACTATTTGCCTTTTTTCTGTAGGTATGCTTCATATGACAATTCCGCTAACCCAGGAAGCACATCTTGTAACAGAGGTTATCTAATTGTACAATGCACAATTGTGTTACCCATGGTTCAGATGGCAACATTGAGGCAATTTCCATATATGTATGGAAATTTTTTACTGCATCACAGACAATCAATCGTATCATCACTTATCAAAGCAGAAGCAGAAGAAAGAGAGTTGCATTTCGCATATATAGGCTCAAAGGGGGTCGAGTACGCATTTGCTGCAACCAAATCACCTTCAACCTGGAAACGTGAGCATAACAGTGAATATATTGAACAATATAATATACAATTGCACCCAAAAATAAAAATAAAAAAATAAAAAACATTAGAAATTTGGTGAAGGCTATTTGTATGAACAAAGTGAGGATGAATCTGTACAAGTATACGCACAATAGTTGTAGAGCTACTTAGTTTCTTGAGATCTTGTACTATGTCTGCTCACAATTATGTTACAAATGTTGATTGGGTTGTGTGAAAGATCATTTCTTTAACATCCCTTTTCTTTGTTATATTTTTAAAGAGCATAAGTGGAAATTGCCCTTTATGCAATTGTTGTTCCATTGACGAAAACAAATTTGAATAGGTATCAAACAATTACAACTGCAACATGGAACAATGCAATATTTGTGTAACTTAACCGAGATACATGGACATGCGAAAGTAAAGGACACAACTAGATATGGAGAACTGTACCATCGCCTTGTCGTTGTCTGAATCTCCATCTTTTATATGGAGAATGTGTTGAGAGCCAAGTTTTCTCACCAACGTGACAGTTGCGCCAATGGTTCTGATTGGGTAAATGTCGTTGCTCTATGCAAGTTGGTTGATAGTTGTGTATGGGACAAAACAATATTCTAAACAAATAGCGGGATTTTTTCCCACAATACTTGTTTCGTTGAGCGAAATAATCTGATCACAATCACCACAGTCATATACTGTTTTGGGCAATATATTAAAAATTTTAATGGATATCCCATTACCTGGCAATATCTTTTATGCATGTTTCTGGACAAGTTGTGTAGGAATAGTCAGTGTGACTGTCATCAGGGCCTCCTTGTTTGTCATGTCAGCACACATAATAGATCTAGTTTTGTTTTCCTTGTCCAAGTAGGTTCTATAGACGACGATTATGTCCCCGATGAACACTTGTCCAATTCGGCGGTTGTTCGAACCCTCTATTGATAGTATTTTGGGTGTTACAAGTTTAGACTCGGTGACAATTTTTGAACAGGAAAAGTAATGTGAATGGTAGTATGCATTATTTTTTTGTTTTCTTTTTTCCCTGGCATAAATGTACAAGTAGTCGCACAACTTGGATGAACTATGGAGCCAGGGTTTTGCAACCTGTGCTATGTTCCTTGTCTCGCTTGTACTCTTCTATACTTCTTGTGAACTGCAAAGTATGTGTTGCAGATGACATCAACATATTCACCATGCCATAGATGAATAAATAGTTGAGGATATTTGTTTGGTAAACATACTAGGAACATAATGTATGCATCTTTACCTTTGGCCTTGTCGGTCTGCTGATGTCTGGGATGACTGATTGCTCATGGCCATGTCACTAGTCCAAATTTTTCTGATGCAAGCATGTGTAGATGAACATCAAAAGGACTAAACAAGCATATGCATTGTATATTGTCCATAATTGTTCATAATGTCACATGCAAGGTCGAAGGAGATGGAATACGAAATAGGGTGTCAAGGGATAATCAAGACACATGAGGACTCGAGGGTCAAATTGTATGCCTCGGATTTTTTGACTGAAAAAATGTGTAATAATAAATAGGGCGTGATGGAGAGGTGCGATGACCAATCTGTATATCGCGGAACCTCGGATGCCAGAGGCACAATCTTGAACCCGCCAGCCCGACACCCACAATCGACAAAGTGGGTAAGTATGGAATAAGGTAGAAGCATGACCAAATGTGAACCCATGAGTCCGCCAACCCGCGCACCAAGGCATTTTCGGAAAGACGACTAAGCAGAGCAATTAGAAAGCAAAAGAGATAATAGAAAATGGAAATAGTAGAAATGGGGAGGGCACAAAGGCCCATTGTTGCCAAATCATCGTTTTCTAGTCCAATATTATATGCCCCCACCCATTTTGTATATTTAATTTACTAGCACAGTTGGTATACCTTTTCGAAGATTGTACCACAGACCCCTCTGTTGTTGCATACAATAATTCATCTTTCTGTCCAACCAATCTGTTTCTTCCAAGGTAGCAGAAGGCAAGTTAGTAAGAAGAAAGGCATGTGAAATAAAGAAATACAGTTCTATGTATTTCAATGTAGCAGTAAAGAGAATGCGATTCACATGAGAATAAGTAGAAAGATACATAGTATATACATACAATAAAAAAGGTGCAAAGCAGTAGAACAAGTAGAACAAATACACAGACAATAAATGAAATACTAAACCCTGGAATATGAAATAAGAGTACAGGTATGCAGCTCTGTAACTCTTTGTCTACATTGGCGCCAAAGAGTCCATCGTCCTCTCCAACCACTCTGTTTGTTTAAATGTAGCAATGCATGAAAAATACGATGGACATGAAGGAAGTTAGTATGCAGGAAGACATGAAATGAAGATAAGTTATTATGTAGGAAGGTACACAATATCTACATACAATAAACTAGGTGAATACATATACAGACAATAAATGAAATACAAAACAACGGAATATGAAATAACAGTACAAGCATGTACCTTTATATCTCCTCTTCCACCGCTGCAGTCAAGACTCCGTCGTTTTCTCCAGCTATTATGTTTGTTTGAATGTGGGAATGCACAAAATACAATGAACATGAATGGATGCTGGTATGCACCGGAGAACAAGTAATATGTACATACAGTAAATGAGAATCAACGAATAGAATAAAACATAGTTAGAAACATGAACCTTTGCTTTTCTCCATCCATGGTTGTAAATATATAAAGTTTTTCCCTGCCCAAAATATATTACAAGCCACAAAATACTAACAAATTGCATGGTCGTAGCTAAATGATTTTGGTTTTTTGTGCCAAATTATCCAGATATGTTTCGAGACATGGAAATATAATTTTGCAGTATCTTTGGTGTACATATCATATCTCAAGTACAAGACAAATTGTATCATGGTCACACCAATCTGTGTACATGATAAAGAACATGTATTGTGATATGGGCACATTCCACCATATATGGTTAATAAGTGCAGTTTGCACATGTTTTATTTTAACAAAAAAAAACAACGGATATTGCAATTGCACATGTAGTTGTCCAATTATTTCTTATGCCACTATTTTATATCATGTCAACATTGAAGTATCAACGAAATTTTACAGCAGAACAGGCGCGCATGAAATAGGCGCCAGATCTCGACTTCGCTAGACACGACAAATAACACAACCACAGGTCCACTCGCGGGTGCAGGGTCTGAACATCGCAAAGCGC